>JAMKCH010000627.1:0-65807 GCA_023653785.1 Ophioderma brevispina
TGCAAAATTATTGCAGAAAAATGAGTCAATCAGACAATGGAACATTTGGACATGCAACACTTATACTATACATGTGATGACAAACATCCAAAAGTTAGTTATGGAATTGACTTACTAATTATTTACAGACTTTATTCTATCCAAAATACACCACCTAAAAAACAGGAGCTAAAATATCTCGTCACTTCTTTTTCTCACTTCATTTCATCTCATTATTTCATCAGGGTTTTACGTCATATCACAACCTACAAACCTTCCGTATATCAAGTTTCAAGCCACCAAAAGCAATGTACATTCAATAACCAAATCTGCCATATGAAATTTGACCGCCATCCATTTCAACGGCATGCACCTCTCCCGGAAAAAGGACATTGCCCTCGTACATGTTTACATTTTTAAACGCACAAACGGATCTCAGTGTGTTGAATTGCATGATAGTGTTCCCAAGCATGTGTGAAAAAGGAATTCCTCAATGTGCAATAAAGAAACAAACTCTCATGTATTTTTCTTCAGTGTATACAAACTTCCTTCTTGCTATATATATAACATTGGAAACCGGCACTGTTCATATCTACAACATATCCATATGCCTTGTCTATGGTTTGAAATCTGAGTGAATTACTTCCCTCAAATACTCGCTTATGTACAGATCAATGACTAGGCTAAAAATAAAATGGTTGTTTGCCGTAACGGAGGGAAATATTTGGTTTGGGGGGTCCGGTCAAATTTTTTTTTTTCTTTTACGATGAACTTCCTTCACTTCTCACTGTGTTTACTCTTAAAATTAATACAGCATGCTACTATTTAAAGCTATTTTATTGACATGTGTTTTGTTTTTTTGATGTTTTTGTTTTGCATTGGAAAACAAATTTTGAATTATAAAAGAAAATCATGGAGTCTTCGCAGATTTTTATTTTGTCTAATTTGCATAAACGAATTTTGGGTCGCAATTTTTTTGTTTCCTAGAATCGGTCAGGTTACAGCAAACAATTTTCTCTTTTTTGATGTAAGCATCATGTAGTGTATTTGGCGGCCCTAAGACCCCCTATACCCCTATCCAGCATTCTCAGGGTCCCACTGAAAACAAAATTCAGTTTCTAAGGGTCCCTTTTGCGAAAACTTTTGCCTCAGACTAAATTTTAGCCAATTTCAGTTACTCAACAGAATGCAATGTTCTCAAATTGCAGGTTCCCTAGGCCCTACTTAGAGACAAAATCAGTTACCAGCCGTTTGCAGCCCTTAATTCAGGCCACACATCCCTACCTTTAAAAATTGTTCAAATGAAAATGCATGCAAGTCCAGCATGTTGACACAAGCTGCTGTAGCACGAAGATGGGGTCCAATATGGCTGAAAATGATATTATTGAAGTAATTTTCATACCTTAATCCTCCCCCGGTTTATTCCTCTCTTTTTTATAACTTTGTAGAAATGTTAGCCCCGCTGTTTTTTTCATTTTTCAGAATTCAAACCACCACTCTCACCCTTTAAATGGGTAGACTGCTAATGCTATGGCATAGATTTCTAAAGCAAGCCCTAAAGATCAGAATTATTCCAATCTTAGGATGTCTTAAAGGTGGTTGTTCTGATTTGTCTATTGTGTTCTCTACTTGGTATGAGAGCCTGGTATTTGCACTCCCCATCGAGTACTGTGGGAAACAAACTTGCGGTTTTGATGGTAGAACCAATAATGCATATTTCAAAGCCCTATTCAATACTGTGCTAACATTGGTGGTTAACCATTAAAACAGTGTTTTTTTGGTTTATATCTTGGGAATAAAAGGGATTTGAGGGCTCAAATTTCAGGACAATGAGAAAAATACGGCCTTTCATCTGATATCAAAATCGATACTACTTCCGGGTAAATCAGGGGGTCCCAAAGACGATCGGAACACGCACCTTTAAATACTTGATCATTGTTAACTTGAATAAAGCTGCCAGAGTTTAAAGGTGCATTTTGTGATCTTATCACATTTATTTTTGTTTATGATTCACTAGATATCATCAAGAAAAGCTTATTTCCAAAATTTTAGTAAATTTTGATGTGTTTTGATATTAAGAGTGATTTAGTTGTATCGCACTGAGCCATAGGCCACTGTGTTGTAATTCTGTCTGTTCACTGGCAGAAAATACAAAAGTGCAAATTTCTTCTAGAGTAGATCGAATTTGCACGTAAGACTAGGCACACACACTTCACTTGGGACAACAGTTAAGATGGTATAAAAATCTCAATTTCTTTGGGGTAAATCGGGGAACGAGGCTGTGGATCATGACATGTACAGCAGGCATAATTCATGCTCTACATGACCTATTTTACAAGGCAATGTGTGAAGCCTTTCTCAAAAAGAAAATTAGGTCAATTAAAGCACTCAAATTTCGGAAGACTTTTGAAAAATGGTGACAAATAGTGCCCGAGAGCTCACACCCTGTGTGCTTTTCATTCAATTTTTCTTCCACTTTCCAATGTTTTCCAGTTACCCCTTTTCCACAATTTAAGGTGGCTGTTAAGTCAGGAATTCAAAGGAACTGTTTTTTGCCGTATCTTCTTAATTGTTGTTCCAACATATATAAAAGTATACATATTTGAGAAGGAAATGACTCAAGGAATCCAAATATGATAATATTTTTTTCCCAAAAATATGTATTTTTTGAGAAAATCATAAAAAATGGTGATTTTCACTCATTTTTTTTGGTTCCTATAAAAAAATTTAGAAATGTTATAAAAATGTGCCTTGTTCGTTTTTGTTTTTTAGAGTCATAGTTCTAGGGTCGGTATTTCCCCTTTTTTCAAATTCTGCACTATTTATCTAATTATTTGCCAAAAAAGCCAAAAACCGCGTGTTTCAATTTGGAACAACGCCAAGATTGTTCAAAGGTTACATAAATAACAACATTTTAACCAAAAATGAAAAACTAAAAAATACCGACCCTAGATTTTGATATGCTCTATAGGATGCATTTTATTTCTTACCTGTTGCTGATATGGATTTCGAGTAACTGGGAACCGAAAATCACGAATTATCGCCGAAAGTGAACACAGAGAAAATCGCCATTTTGTCCAAATATTGTCCCGTTTCGCTACAAAATATAGCCTTATTCCAAAACACAAGCGTTTCATCTCTTATTCTTCACACTGCTTCTGCACCAGGTCAAATTGCTTCATCTGGATACTTATGATCGAAATTCAACAATTTATGAGGCTCAAATCATGAAATTAAAATCCCATTCTGTTTGCAAAAGCATCTCATGTGGGCAACCATTTTACAATTGCATACAAGTTACCATGGGTATGCGTCATATCGAATCGATGCATCAAGGCGTTTCTGATGCGCTCATTACATTGCGTGCACGCCGAATAGCACAGACGCGTATTGCGTAATACGCAAAATTACCCGCCCTTTTGCAGTTCAGCCCATGTGATTGTTTTTGGTCAAAAATGCGTAACATAGTAAAAGTAAAATGAACAAAATATGAGGAAAAAATAACTATATATAGATTCTGTTAAAATATATGGAAAGAAAACATGTTAATGCCGTTAAACATGAAAAAAACTAAAAACTGGCCATTTGACTAAGTTCCTGACTTCACAGCCACCTTAACATATTAAACCATTACAATGTACAGTGTCAAATCCCTCCCTGCCCCACCATTGATATGTTCAACATTATCTTTGAGACCCAATTATTGGTATTTTCACCCCCATCTGAATTTCTTAACATAAACTATCTCCACCAAAAGGTAGTCATGTTTTATTATCAGCTCGCAGTTCATGCAAGTACTCCATTCCTTTTCATTTCTTGGCATGTGATAGCAATGCCGCATTTTAAGCATGCTTCGCCACGAGTCCCAAGTTAACAGAAACGCCACATAATTACCAGGAACCTGCTACGAGGAATCTTTTTTTAACACGTGCAGAGAGCTATCATGAATGATGTAAGTGTGTATGTAACACGGTTCCATATTGCATGAATGTGCTATGCATGTATGTGCTATGGTATTGGCAGGTTCAAGATGTAGTAATGATGTTTCATATCGATTTTGGACATGAAAAAGCCTAGGGCTATTAAATTATAGTACATACCAAACTAAATGATGAATTAACTCATCCTTTTATATTGAAGGAATACTAGCTGATTACAACACACCTTTTTTCTCCATGATACATAAAAAGCTTTTAGTCACATAGTTTTAAAGGTGCAATGAGAGATTTTGAGGCACCCAAATATTGTGTCATAATAGTAATTTCATAAAGATTAATAACTCAATAGATTTCTTACCTTGTATTTGGCTACAAAATGTCTTAAAAGAGAAAAAAGTTGATTATGATTTGCTTATATTTCAATACAAAACAGGTTGAATTTTGTATTTGCTCCTATAGGAAATTAGAAATTTCACAATTTTTGTACCAAAGAAACATTTCTCAGCTTAATCCTTTCAGATGGGGTTATTTTTGATAGAAAGCTAGACCAGTGCAAAATCAGAATTTTCACATTTTTTAAGGATACCTGTTATTTGGAATCTCTCGTCGCACCTTTAAGGTGCATTTGTCATAAAAGTCCCCCTTCCCGCTTAGTACAATTTTGGGGTACACATTTTAGATTTTCAATTTTTGTTTGTTATTATCATTATTTGCTTGCTGACTTTGTTTATAAATTATGATGAAAGAGATGCCAAGAAGTGCTTGATTATCATAAACACATTTCGTACAATACTTTCAACCCTATAGGGGTATAGCCAGAGGGTGTTTTTGAACCAATCCCATAATGCATTGCAATGTGCTTATATGTACTGTACTAAACACATGTCAGTACTTTGGGATAAAAAGTGTTCAAGCTTAAGGACCACAGAACAATACATAATCATGATGATCAAGTATTAGTACTCTGTAGGCTGAAATGAGTGTAAAAGTCAGTATTAAGAATAGGATTTTGTGTTTTGTGGGATCACATGACCTTATTTGTGTGAAATTTCCGAAAATGGTGCATTGTGGGACGGACTCAATACACTCTCTGGGACATAGTACTGATGAAGTAGGGCCTTCCGTTTTGTTTTTAATTAGTTTTGTTTTGTTTTTGGTCTGTCTCGCCAATTTACAAATGTCCTGACGAGAAACACCTTAATTATTTTCCTTGGCCTAAATATAAACATACGGACATGCGCACCCTCGCAATATCCCCCTAAGCTTTTCAAGCCAGGGGGATAAAAATGCATAAGACTGGCACATTTATCTTTTGGATATGTAGCTCGTACCAAATTCACACCAAAAACTAGAACAGAAGACAGTCTCAAAAAATGTTAGGTATGCTTAGCAATACACATCCATAGAAAATCAATTCTAATTTTGGTACTCCTTCACAGCCACCATAATTTTTTTGTCTCCAAAATGCAATAAATTACGCTTACTTATGGCACCCGCACGTTCATCATCCCAACATCTTGCCCTATTTTCACAATCCAGGCAATGCCCTTCAAACGACCCTTCGCTATCAAGCGGTTGATCGCTCTCATCCTCCCGACAGCCTGTTCCCTCATCAGTCGATTTTTCACCCGCCGCTGATGTCAAACACAAGTCGGAAAATACGGTGACACGTTTAAACAATTGTGAGTTTATTATTGTATCTTGTTGCTAATTTATTAGAAGCTGGAAGGGTGGTAGAGTGTTTTCTTGGCATTGCTGCAGAAGGTGTATTGAGTTCATCCCACAATGCACCAGTTTGGAGAAATTTGATCCAACAGAAATCCTATTCTTAACACATAAAATCCCTGACTTTTGCACTTATTTTAGCCCACAAAGCATTAGTACTAAGGTGATTTTTAGCATGATCATGAAAATTCTTGTTCTTTCAACTTCTTGAGCACATTCTATCCCTAAGTACTGACATGTTGTTAGTACATACGTGCATTGAGAAAGGTCATTGATTTAAAAAATCATTTTATTCAAATCACCCTCTGAAATTGCTGTTGGGTTCCCTTCAGAGAGTGTTTTGAACCAATCCCACAATGCATTGCAATTTGCCTATACTGCACTGAACAAAACGCACGTCAGTACTTAGGGATAAAAAGTGTACAAGAAGCTAGAGGACCACAAAACATTTCATTATCGTGCTAAAAAATCCCTAAGGACTAACACTTTGGGGGCGAAAATTAATGTAAAAGTCAAGGTTTTCATTTCATGTGTTAAGAATAGGATTTTGGTGGGATCACATGACCCTATTGAGGTGAAATTTCCCAAAACTGGTGCATTGTGGGATTGACTCAATACACCCTCTGGGTTCCCTTATGATGTTAACCCACTGTGAGCAGAAGTTGAGTAGATGCAACAAAGCCCATTTTTTACAATATTGACAAAAGTTCCAAAATTACGAATTGACTTGACCAAATTTGGCATCAGCATGTAAAATGCATTCAAATGAGTCCAAACAAGCCTAGTCTTAGACCAGTGCTTCTTGAGATTTCTTCCAAATTTTTGTAAGCCATCTAAGAACTAATCCTGCTATATAATCTATTCACTTTTTTGGATGAAACATGACCTTTGATAAAGTATTGAATTAAGGTTGGATCATCAACTATGGCTTCATGCCCAGATCTTGTTGAAATTGTCATGAAATGTTGGTATTGGTGAAGGAAACATGCGTGCCAAATTTTATTTTTTTTCCAAAAATGTGTTTCGGAGATATATCACCTAATGCGTTTTCAAATTCCCAAGGACTGATTTTGGCAGTACAGAAAATGGACCAAAGTGGTCAATTTTGTGAAAAACTACACATTTCATTTTCGCCCCCAAGTAATTGATGAGTTATAAGATTGGTGTTTTTTTTTAATTTTTCTGTGCGTTATCAAAAACAAAGTACAGGTGGTCCCAATAACACCTTTTCTATATTGTAGAAATATTCAATTTTATGCAAGAAACTTACATTCCACTTCATTTACTCTCAAATTACCAACATGGTATTTTACTTAGAGAGACCAAAATAGTAGGGGAGCTCCTTAGATAAAGCTTGACACAATCCTTGCTTTACCTGATCCTTCTACACAGACTATGATAGCAATATCCCATCCAATCTATACACGCGGTATAGTCCCATTTGTATATAATGCATGACCAAGCTAAATGACTCATGTTAGGAATTCTAATTTGTTCTTATGGCTCAACTATGGTGTTTCTTATGTAATTCCTGTCTTTCCTTCCCATCTGAAAAGCGAGTATTTTCCAACTGAATACCACATACACATGTTTGCGAATAGAGCAAAGCAGAAATTATTTTGAATTTATGAAGTAATGTAGTATAAAGTGAATTTTGATTTGGACCGACTTGGCCTCATTTTGCATGCTTGCTTCACATATAGTCTACCATTACCGATGCAAATTATCAAGGTGTTTAAACATGCAGTCAATGGGTCACGTTGATTTAGGCCATTTTTATGATCCTGAATACTGGCCATGTGGTATTGTCATTCGAACAAGTGTTTTTTTTCCATATGGCTCAAAACTGGCTTAACAGAATGCTCAAAATTACACAACGTGGATGATATTCGTTTGTCAAATAACTGAATTTTTTGGGGCAAAAACTTTAAAATGCCAGTCAATTGGTCACATTGATATATAAATGGTCATGTTTATGATCACTGTACAGGCCTGTTTAAAAAAACAAATGTGCCGCTCTTTGGCAATTAACAAATACTGTTGTGACATGCTACTTACTTCATCGTCAATATAATCTTAATCTTTCAAATGCCATTTGTTCTGTTTAATTGCTTGTTTTTTCATCGAGAATAAAGTTTGGAACATACTGAATAGGTATTTGGATATATTTCATTCTATTAAATTTTTTTCTAAACAGCGGCACAATTTAATTTTAACCCTTCATCTTACCTAAACCTTCTTGAGATTAAACACCAAGGAGATTGAAGAGAACAAACGGCATTTTAAAGCTAAGACTGCTTTTGACGTTGATAGAAGCTCCATGTCACGACAGTATTTCCAATTTTGCCAAAGAGGGCGCTTTTCACTTGCACATTTTTTGGAGACAGGCTGTACTGTCCATGTTGATTTCTTCTTCTTGCACCTATACTAACAAGTTTTCTTCCATATGGCAAAAAAAAAATTGGTTAAACAGAATGCCCTCAAAATGACATCAACACACACGATCTTAGATATTGTCAAATAACCTGAATTTTGGGGCAAAATGCAGTCAATTGTCACATTAATAAATGGTTGCTTTTTAATGATCTTTTTACTATTATGTGGTTTCTTCTTCTTGCACCTATACTAACAAGTTTTCTTCCATATTGCTCAACAATAACTTCGATTAACAGAATGCTCAAAATTACATGACACAGATGATCTAAAATATTATCAAATAAAGTTATTTTGGGGCAAGAAAACTGTCAAAATTTCACAATTCCTACTTTTTTGTCATTTTTTTTTTTTTTTTGCAAGAGATATCAATCTTACAATCCTTGTAAAAATTTGTATCCGCATCATTAAATTCTCATTAATTTGAGTCTCTCACAAAATTCATGAAAAATATTTACACCCTGTGTTCTTTCTGTAACTGGGCATATAATTTCTAATTAGTGTAGAGATTAGGGATAACATTAATGGTTAAGATTATAAGGTTGGGTGCAAGCTTGGAAAAAGTGTGGGGAACTGGGAACCTTGTTCCCGGGAAATTTCCTATTTGGGGGAATTTCTGTCAATTAAATAAAGAAATCCATAAATGAAAGGGAATCTTGCAATCTTGGAGGGAAATTTTGATTGTGTTCCTGGGAAATTTGGCATTTTTCCAGCCCCTGGTTGGTGATACAATACAAAAGTTGAAATAAAATCATTTCTTTTAGGGATATGCACCTTAAATTTTTACACAACCAATTTTCTAATTAATACCACATAATATTGAATGACTTAAATACACTTAATCTCTAATAACTTCACATTAGCTCACATTAGAATACAGGAATGCAATTGGTGAAACACATGATCAATATACCCTTCCGCCACATAATCCTCTCCTATCATTGCATGATATATGGACTCAATGACAGGCGCTGTTTTTTTTTTCGTCCCCTATTACATGTCTTTAGATGGAACTCAAATGTTCTGTCTCGTTATATAATGATATTTAATCCACTCCGTTCATGAGGAAACAGAAAACGTTTGATTGCGTTTTAACATTTTTCCTTCACTGTGATTTCCGTACATTGCCATTATCGTAATTATTAATATATGTCAAGGTAACGACTGGGCATAATTTTTAGCATGTTTGTATTTTTGGTCACAATTTAAGTTGTTTTCTTCCGTGCTATATGTCACTGAGGACTCTTACCCATTTCCCAAGGGGCATTTGTTAGCAAAAGGTTACCCATTTTTTTTGCTTCAATATATACCCTTTTTTTAATTTTATGTTTTTTCTTTTTTTGATTTTTTAGCTTTTTAACAATGTTTTGAGGCATGTGAGCCATGTAAAGGAATTCTCATGAAAACAACCACATCTAAGAATTTCTTTGTCACGAAAAAAACAACCCATGTCTAAGATTTTCTTTCTCACGAAAAAATGACCCAATGGAGCCAATCATCCTTGGTATCCTTTGTTTATAAATACCTCACTCACCCCCACACAGCTGTTTATGCCCATGCAAATTGTCTCTTTTATTTTTAGAGCATTTTAAGCAATGGCGACACAATTTTTGACAACTGATATGAAGGGACAGCAAGAGATCTTACCTCTGAAAAAATCAGCACAAATCCATTGCAAGAATCTTGGTCATATAGGCCTCAAAGGTATGATTTGTATGTAAGCACCCTCTACATTCCCTATTTCCCCCATAGAAAGACTTTAAAACAGATTGTTATGAAAAAATAATATTTGCCGCGATGAATTTCAATCAAATTTTGCACATGTATGTATTTAGTTGAATAAATTAGTTTCAAATGTGTCGTTCTCTTGATATGTTTTTAATTCTACTTTTTGTCATCAAAACTGATACTTTTCAAACCGCTTTCCACTCCCCTCCCCCTTGTATACCTTAAGTGTGCAAATACCTCACCCCCCCCCCCAGGGATCGGCCAAAGGCAAGACCGATTTGGCCCATTTTAGGACCCCTACTAATGAAACTACAAAACACTGAGGAAAGTGTAGTAATTATTTACAACTGTCTGAAATTTGTTCTAACAATATGAGCCGCTTTGTCTCCACACTGCTAGGTAACGAGGAGTACTACCTGGATGGCATTTAGATTTAATTGGGGGTGAACAAATCAAATTTAAAATATGGTTGAGTTGCACATGAGAGAGGCAGCGTTTGATCACATACTGTCTGCTCACATGTCAAGGGCATGATGACTGACTGCCAATGGCACGGGTTGGTGTCACATAGGGCGTTTTGAACCAATCCCATATGCATTGCAATGTGCCTATAGCTGTGCTGTACTAAACCCAGAATGTCAGCGTAGTAATAAAACGTGCCCCCAAAGTTTAAGAACCCAAGACTTTCATAAGCATGCTAAAATTATTGACTTGCAGTATATGCTTTGTGGGGCTAAAATGAGTGGTCAAATTCGGGCCGGCCTTATATGTGTTAAGTATAGGATTTTTGTGAGATCACAGACCTTATTGAGGTGAAATTTTGCCCAAAACAATGCATTGTGGGATGCATTCAATCGGCTGGTATTTCACAACACTTCATCTGGCTAGGGATTCTGATGTGGCATTATTCCAGTTTGTAAACTAAAAGAGTAGGTTAGTTTGAGATTTCACCAGCAGTAAACAAAACACTATTTTAAAGTTTGTGAAAATATATTAACCCTACAGCCCATCTCTCTTTTCTCGCCATTTGGGGCAGACTCCTCTGTTTAATTTTGCTGAGAGGGTTTTGGCCATCCTCCCAACAAAAAAAGTCTTAAGTACGGAGGGTGGAAAACACATGGCTGGGCTCACTAACATCAAACTCACCAAACCTTTGGCGGGTGGGTAGGGCTCAATCTGCTTGGACCATGTGCACTAATACACTAAATGGTCGATTATTGATGACCTTTGGAAATTTTTCAATGTTTCCTACTTATATCAGTTGTCAAAATGGTGTAGCCACTGCTTAAAATGCTCTGCAAATTGTGGGGTCAAAGACTGTGTGTCAAGTTTCATCTTTTTTTTTCCAACGTGATGGTCATGAAAGAAAATTACAAACCATGATACAGGGAAGTATACACTGGGAATTACAAATCTAAGCTACAAACTCCTGCTGTAAAACTACCACCTGTTTTCACTTTTAACCCCCCTCTCCCCATCCCTGCTCGTTGGGTGATAAATTCACAAGGTCCTTACTCAGAGTACTCAATGACCTCTGAAAACATATTCTTTTACTTTGAAATTGAATGTGGCTTGACTGGATCCTGCTCCAGAGACTCATCAATCCCTAAGTGAGAAGTTATCTGGGTTGGATCTGCCTGATTAACCAATCACACCAGGCAAGAATCTTCAAGATAAAAGGAGTTTCTTCTTAGGCTAAGCAGCATCTCTTGCAATCTGTTTCTCCATCTTTCTCAGGAAATACTGTTCAGGATTTTTTTTAGAAATGGATACGCACATTAATGTCATTGTTACCCATTACATGAACAGATGATTTATAATAAGTTTTTTATTGTCCATTAAAATCAAGCTGGACTTTTAACTACTTTAGCATCTACATAATTGTTTCATATAGTTTATGATGATCTTGGGTGAGACTGCAATGAATCATGAGGGGCCCTGATCTACCGGCTAAGTTTAGATCCCAGAGGCATTCAGACCCAAATATAAGTGAAAGACCAAACCTTAGTACATTCCTGGTCTGGCAGCCGGCGGGTCCAGTACAATAAATACTTAGGCAAAACAAAGTTTGTCTCCCTCAGAAAGAATAGGCAAAGCAAATGAACCTTTATGTTAAAATGCTGATTTTTTATTTTATTTTGATGGTTTTGTGTTTGTTGAAAAAAAACCAAACCTAAAAAATAAACAAATTTTTCTTTTTTCTGATGACTAAAAACGTGGAAAAATGTCTAAAATAAAATTCCTTCAAAAACCTGTAAAAAATAAAAAATGTTCTATATCACAATTATTTTAAGCTATGCTGCACACTTTTGCCAAACTTCTCCACCGCAAAACTTTTTGGGGGCCCATAAAATTGAATTTACATACTAAGCATTTAAACAAGTGTCAAGAACTTACAAGTTTACAAGGAAACCTGTATGCATTGTAATACACAATGGGGGATAGTTTTATAACGTTTCATTGCTTCAATGCTTACAATTAGACACATAATCACTCAGCAGACATCCATTATGCAATTCACACACAATGTATTTATCTTACATGCATATTATATGCACAGGTATAACCCACCTGAATATGATCAGAAATATGCATTAATGGACAAATGATGCAGAGATTTCACTGTGACAAATGGGAATTCTATGTTTCATGTCAATTGCGCCAAAGATAATTCATCATTCGCATGCACTTGATTTAATTCTTTTCTTTTAATTTGAAGTTGTTGCTTGTTTGTCCTTGGCTTTACCCCAGAGGGTGTTTTGAATCAATCCCACACTGCTAGGCAATGTCCCCTAATACTGTACGTACTAACCCGATGTCCAGTACTTTAGGGACTAAAGGTGTTCACAAGTTAGAACAACAAGACTTTCTAATCATGCAAAAATTCCCTAAGTACTAACACTTTGGTGGCTAAAATGACATTAAAGGCAGGGTTTTATCGTGTTAAGAATAGGATTTTTATGTGCTCACATACCTATTGAGGTGAAAATTTCCAAAACTGTTGCATGTGGGATTAACTCAAAACACCCTCTGGTTTCATCCTGGCATGCATCTTTATTGCACAGTATAACCCCCACCTGAAAATCATACGAAAATAGCATTATGGAACACATTATGCAGATATTCACTGTGATATTCTATTTCCTAGTCATGCTGCAAAATATAATCTCAAACATGTCCGGTCATGCATGATTTAATCTTTATTTGAAGTTGGTTGCCGTTTTCCTTGGAATTTAACCACCCCTGACAAGGCAGGGTGTATATTGTGAGGACGTACTGCAGATCACAATATACCACAACTTTCATCATACTTGCACTTCACTAGCCACACACCCTACCACAAAATTAGGATTGTGGTATACCAGAACATTAGAGTAACTCATCATACCACAAAATACACAGTCATAAACAACAACAAACTCGCCATAGCCACAATGTACAGGCCGCGAGAGAATTTGCGGGCCAGGGAACCTTGGAGTTGTATAGCTTACAATGGCGCAGGGCTTGAAAAATTTAAATTTCCCTGAAGATAGTCGCTTTCTCACAAGATTTTCCCATTATATCTTATTATGATATTTCCTCCCTCAAAATTGCCAAGTTTCCCTCCAAATGGCCACGTTTCCCTCCAAATGCCAAGTTTTCCTCCAAATGGCCACTTCCGGGAAGGAAGCTTCCCAAATTCCCTACTTTTCAATCCATGCATGCGCGGGGTTGGGTGTGGATGTCCAGTCGGGATGTACCACAGTCTTTATATGTCAAGGATAAGAATCACATACCACAAGACTACCACAATAGGATATTTGTAGCGTCTTTAACATCATATACCACATTACCCACAATATTACATTGTGTGGTATTTTTGTGGTCTAGAGTCTTGTTAGGGGTAATTACATTTTCACAAAATATACCCGCAGGCATGACTTGCTTGGCATGACCAATTGACCTTTGACCTCAATTAAAGTACGTAGTCCTGTAGTCATCACGTGCACTGAAAAAAATGTAAAAGATACAATAAAAACATCTGCAAATCACTGCTTCCCAGAGCGCTTGTTTAGAAAATTAAATTACCATGGTGCAGGAAATACCAGGGTTCTATACATGAAAGTTTGCACTGAGTCAACATCCGTTGTTAGCATAATGCCAGTGATATCCTTTTTGGCTAACATTAGTGTATAAGTCAGGGTTAAAATATGAGTTAGGAATAAGATTTTATTGTTGGATCACATGAACCTTATTGAGGTGAAATTTCCCCAAAACTATGCATTGTGGGATTAACTTAATTGTACCCTCTCTGCCTCACACTCATCCGCTATTTCAGGTTCACATTGCACAATCCCAGAAATAAAATCAAAACCGAAATCTAGCAAGAGAATTGTTTATTTATCCTAATGGATACTGAAACTGAGATATTTTTCCCGCGAGCAGAATTTTTCGCATATGGAGACAACAAGGAAATTGTGTGTCGTGTCCTGATTCATGATTGACCATCACAGTGCTTCTTTCTATTTATGTTGAAAAACATTTTCACGGTTGAATTCGGTTTGCCGACTTCGCGAAAATTAAACCCCATGAAATTTCTGTTTATCATCTCTTGTGATCCCAAGCCTTGTCACATCCCTAACCTATCTTAGGTTGTGATCTGCAACAAGACATTTTGAAGCTCCATATTATCCGAGTTACCACACGTACTGATTTCATAATGGATTAGACACTCACAAATTAATGTTCGTTTGGCTATAGAGATCAGGCCTCGAATTAACCTCACAGGTGCCACTGCAACATACACAGGTGCGTGTAACTTTCTCTCTGTGCATGAACTCTTTTGGGTCCCTGCATGCACGCGTGGATGGTAAATTTAAATTTTATTAATCCATAAAAAATATGCACTTTTTGGCTTTTTTTCTCATAAAAAGTCATTGAATGCAGAAATGATAGAAATTTGAGCCCCACTTCACTAGTCATAGAACGTACCACAGACGGTTGAATCAAGTGTTAGTAGTAACACTCTGTTGGTTACATTAGCCTGTGCATGTACTTTTCATAGTGGGGTGCATGGTAAGGGTTTGTTAAAGTGTTTAGCATGCAGACCCTGGTGGCTGCTTTTTAAAACTTGTAAATTGTAACCTTTGAAGTGCTGTCTTTAAAGTTAAACAACAGGGGTTTTGATCAATTGCTTTCTAATCTAATTTAATAAACACATAGGCTGAAATGTGTATTTGCTTCAATACAAATTAGATGATCCTTCAGATAGGGTAATTTTTGATGGAAAACTTCACATCAGTGCAAAATCAGGCCATTTCAATTTTTGGTTGGGCACCTGAGATGTGAAATCTCTTGTGGGTGCAGCCACGTTTAAATACCATCTGAATGTCGATTTAATATCATACCTGGGTCTTGTCTCATTTGTAGATTCCAAATCTTTTCTCTCGCTCCCGATTTGTATTTTCTGTCTTAAACTACAAATCCCACACATTATTTAAACGAGTGCCTCAATGATGCAGAAACCATCAATTGGGATGGTTGGGAATGCATAGTTGTGGGTCATAGGTCATGAGGTCTTACAGGTGCAATTGACATATACCCATGGGTCTTGGGCCAGTGGTTTATCTGAGCAAGTTTGGGTGGGCTTAATATAACGGGAGGTTATATGGACTAATTGAATAAGAATTAGCTGGTGAACTCACTGTGAAGAATTTTTTGATGTTTGGGTCAAAGGTCAAGTAGGTACATTGGAGGTCAAAAAGTGCATCTGGCCTAAGTGGGCATTCTTTCATACCATAAGAGTTCTGGACCGGTGGTTTCTTTAATAGTATTTTAACTAGGCCGTCCTTGGATTTGGCAATCGCCTGTGTTTTTGCGATCACCTGGATTGAATTACTCTCAGGTTTTGTGGCGGTTCATTTGACCTTGAATGACCCCGATGTCCTTGTCTTATCTTTAAAACTTTCAACATCAACAATCGACCCGCCTACCAAGTTTCACCTGGATACTAAAGTTTACAACCCCATTTGACCTCCTTTGGACTTGAATGACCCTGGATGACCTTGTTGTTACCTTAAAATTTTGCATCAGTTTCATGTCCAAACACCAACACCATGTTTACTTTACCCCATTTGACCTTTGATCTTGAATGACCCATAATTACCCCCTAGCGGAGGCATACACTGCGACTGGTATACTGGAATGGATTTTACCTAATTAGCGCCCCGGTGCTTCATATCCATACTCAAGCTGGGTGAAAGCACGGCCAGTTACCCACTAATGGCCCCTACATACCTTTGACCCCAAAATAACCCCCTCGAAAACGTGACTACAAAAACTCGTAACGGCAAAACTCTACCACATACCCAAACCATATCCATGCGTCAAGCACGGGGGCCCAAGTTACCCGATAACTACCCCTGGTGACCTTTGAATCCAAAAATGCCCCTCGAACACGTGACCACAACACTCGTACTTGTGAAACTACCACCCAAATCAAAACTCTACCTACGTAAAAGGTGAATGACCTTGACCCCCAATGCACCCCTCAGAAACGTTATCACAAAACTGTATGGCAAAACTTCTACCACCAACCAAAACTCATATCCATATATCAAAGCATCGACCACGATAACTGATCCGGGCTGACCTTTGACACCAAAATGACCCCTGGCCCTCGAAAACATGACCACAAAAAAACTCGTACGGCAAAACTACCACCATCAAAAACTCTTATCCAGATATCAAGCACGGCCAAGTTACCCGATAAACGACCCTAGATGACCTTTGACCCCAAAAATTACCCCTTGGACAAAATGTGACCCACAAAACTCTAACGGCGAAATTCTACCACCATACCCAAACCTCATATCCCATAGGTCCAAAGCACGGCCAATTACCCGATAACGAACCCTTGATGACTTTGACCCCAAAAGACCCTCCAAAACATGACCACAAAACTCGTACGGTGAACTCTAACCACCCCAATCAAAACTCATATCCATCACGCAAAAGCACGGCCAAGCTACCCAAAAACGATCTGACTGAACGCTTTGACCCCAAGACCCCTCGAAAACATGATCAACAAACTTGTTATGGCAAAACTACCACCATCCCAACCTCATATCCATATATCAAAGCACGATAACGACCCCTGGATGACCTTTGACACCAATACCCCTGGCCCTCAAAGCATGGCCAAGTTTCCAATAACGACCCCTGAATGACCTTATTCAGAGAGCTGCAAACATTGAGATTTTGAATCCGGGGATTTGATCTTGGAATCAGGGAGATTTGTATTTGGAATCAGGAGATTGATCTTGGAATCAGGGAGATTTTTTTTTTTGAATTTTTAGTGAGCATACCTAGGTCCTCAAGAGGGCTACAGCCAATGGATACTGTCTTAAAGATCATTGAAAGCTTGCCAAATTTTAAGGAACTATCCCAGTAGGAACCAGTCCATTTGCATTGTTTTTAAAAGAATGACATGAGGTTGAGTAAAAAGTCAACTGTGAAAAGGTTCGTAACTTTGAAAACGGACACCTAATAGTGTTTATGAACTGCATCTGAGATAGAGCTCTTTAAAATAAAGCTTTCCCGAAAAAAATTGACAGGGCTCCGCCGTCTGACAGGCAACCCCATTTAAGGACTTTCGCAGGAACTAAGTCCATATGGAGATTTAAAAAAAGATTGAAATGAAAAAATGGTTTGAAGTAAAAGTCAATTTTAAAGGCTCCATAACTGAAAACGGAGCCCTACAACATGTTAAATGCATCATAAAGATAGAGGCTCTTTAAAATAAAGCTTTCCTCCCCGAAAAAGATTGACAGGGCTTGCCGCGTCTTGACAGCCTTTAGGGAACTTTCAGTGGGGGGGGGGGGGTAACAAAGTCCACAACCAGGCACTAAAATAATTATACCTAACACTTTTTTTGCATTAATAGCATGATGGAGCAATATTCAAAAAGGCAAACAGCAATACAACAGGTTCATTAACTTGTAGCCCTATCCCTTTGCAAACCAATGGAGTTAATTTGTTACACTTTAAAGACACGGCAACACTAATGTAGGCAAATGTGGTCTCTCTCTCTTCGTACTTTTGCCGATTATTCTCTGAGACTGTTTCAAAATACCCCGAGTTATTACCATAACTTAAAGGGCCTTCTTGAACCTCATCTCTGGTATACATCTTTCAAGTAACCATTTCACTAATTGACATTGAAAGTTTACAATAACGTTGTAGCACTTTAGTTAGGCATTTGACCTGACAACTCAAAGGCCCATAGTCACACTTACCTCAGGAGAGGAATATTTGACCAAACTATTTTGAACATATCTATATATTTAAATCCAAGTAAGGACCTTCTTCTGATAACCATAAGTTAAACTTTAAAATTTAATTTAATCAGGCCTCATTATTAGAACTCAAAGTTTTAAAGTCATTTACCCACATCAATTTCCCCACAGTCCTGTGAAATTCAGGCTGCATGCAAAAAATTATGATTGTGGTCTTGTTGGTTTACACTAAAAATCTATCAAAGTCCATGAACTGGCACTTGTGTTTGACCTCAAGGCCCGGTAGCCCTGGCTGCTTGGTAGATATGGTAACATGATAACCATTTCATTTTTGTCCCGACGAGAACCCCACAGACCGTTTATAAGTGCACACATACACCAATTCATTCAGTCAAACGAGACAAGCGTGCATCAAATGATGTTCCAAAAACTATGACAAAAAAGAACAAAATTACCCAAACTGACTCCCGTCATGAAATTTAAAAATCAAGCCCAACACCAGCTTCCCCATGTGTCTGACTTCCACTAGGCAGCTTTTCGTCAAATGCAAATAAAACGGAACGGCCGACTAGTAGAGAAATAAGAACATGCCGCTCCCGATAGCAATAACCAGCAATTTATATAATTGATGGTAAACATATTTATCATAGCATTGTAATATTTGTCCCAAGAGAGCAAAGGAATGAGCGCTATTTTACTTCGCTCAATTTGACTCATTATCAATTTACTTCCGTGAAAAGTCTCTCAATATGGCATTGTTCTATCACCCCAGTCCTACACACCCATCTTCATATACTTTCCCAGTCTGTGTCTGCCAGTAGCCATAATAGATTGTACAATCACACATTAACCATTCATTCACACGAAGACAAACTTGGATCCCTGAGTTTAAAATGGTAACACATTCATGCGCTTGCATAGGTTTTATTTTATGCAATTCACGTGCCCATAACAATTACATAATAGCAGGGTTTGTGTGAGAATTGACTGCGTGTGTCAAACAGCGTTTCTGCTGATATATTTTTTAGAATAAGCTTTCTTTACCATGTCTTGAGCAGATTTCTTTACAAAGTTTCAAGGCACTATCTTTATTTGGCTAAATCGGAATTATCGAACAAATCACAAAAATCAAATTTTTTTTGAATGGTTGGGGGGGGGGAGGGAACAAGTACAGGTATCCTAACATTTTCAAAGACATCGTTCCCCGCTGTGTCCTGCCATCGCTGTTTGTCCCAGGGGTCGTAGTTTGGCGATGTTTTGATATATTTTGGCTATTGCTTTTTTGTTGAGGCCACTTTGATGTTTGATTTTAATGAAAGTGGGTCAAGGTCACATAGGGGTCTAAAGGTCAATTCTGTGTACATCCCACATTAGGTCTTAGGCCATGGTCGTTTTGAGTAACTTTTGGGGTGGCCGTAGCAATCTTATGTACCAAGAAATGTAGTGTTTAAAGATTTTTTTTTAGCAAAATGGGGTCCAAAGGTCAGATGGGGTCATCAGAGGTCCACTTGTTTACACCACATATACCTTGTGTCCGTAGTTCTTCTGACCAAGTACGAAGTTATCAGTCCATGCGTATGTGAGAAATGACAATTGTTACCTTTGTTTTACGGCCCCACGGCCACGGCCATGACGGAAAAGCATCCCTATGTGTCTTCCTGCTAAATGGGGCATTTATTATAGGTCATTTGTCCAGTATATTTCCATTGTAAACTTAGCCAGCTCTGCCTCAAAGCCCTGTGCTCCTGAGCGAGGCCTCCCGCTTTAAAAGGATCTGTTTCAACAGATCACATGGCTGCATCCACAGCGGTTGAGGATTCAAACATGTTACAGAGTGATTCACTCACAAATCAACAACGATGCAACCGTGCGTCTGCTCCACGAGGGCGGCTAAAAATACGCGGACGCAGGATCAGATGGTTTGATTGTGATGAACACCTGTAACATGTTTGAATCCCTTTCAACAACGAAATCCTTATAGAAACTATTGATATCGATATCGAGGACATAATTATTCTCACTTACACGAAAAATGTTTTTCCCCGTTTTGACAGAAATCTTTCCTAGTAATATTTTAGCAAAATCTAAAAGCAAACCGAGAGTTTTGGTTTGTTTGTTGCTTGCCAGTTTGCAAACCTGGTGTCCTGCGTACTCCAAGTTCTAAACGTGAACGAACAGCCTCGACTTAAGCGTAACCCCGAAACGCCTTCCTTGGAACACTGCGGCCGGGCGTGACGCGCTAATTTGCATATCAACTGTAGGTTGAATAACAAATCAACAACGGTAGGCTCCTGTAACAAGTATATACGTTGATTGTTGAATTAAAGGATCAAATGTTGGAACAGCTCAACACATCAACATGGCTGCATCCACACCTGTACGTACATAACTCAAGTCTGCTACAATGGTCTGTTTTAACCCAACGTTTCCATGCATAGATTGTACTTTGCTATGTAAACCCAAAATTATATAGAAGCCCGGATAAACTGGCGAATCACAGAACTAAATAATAACTGACGAAAAATACACGGTCTCGAACCCCGGAGCTCTCGCTTTCTAGGCGTGAGAACTACCACTGGGCCGACAGAGGACTGGTGTAATGTGGATACCATTAACGAGAACTAATGTATTTCAGTCTTTATTCAGAGTTTCAAGCACCGTGATTATATATTTTGTATATAGAATGGGGGCGGCCTATATGCTTGATTCTGGCAGAATCTAGGACGAAGCGAAACTCATTCAATGCACGCGAGGATCAAGTAATCGATACAACCGAGAAAGTAAATGGTAAATATTATATAGAAGCTCGAGAAACTTGGCGAGCACAGAACGAAATAAGACGAAAAATACACTGGGTCTCGGACCCCGGAGCCTCTCGCTTTCTAGGCGTGAGAAATACCATGGGCACAGGGACTGTGTTTATTTGGATACCAGTGAACGAGAACTAATGTATTGCAGTCTTTATTTTACAGTCTCAAGCAGCCGTGATTCACATATTTGTATTATAGATGGGGGGCTTAGATGCGGGATTAGCAGAATATATGACGAAGAGAAACTCAATCAATGCACCGCGAGGATCAAGTAAAAGAATCACCACGAGAAAGTAAATTGAGTAAAGATATATAGAAGCTCGGAGAAACTGGCGAGCACAGAACTAAATAAAGACGAAAAATACACGGTCTCGGACCCGGAGCCTCTCGCTTTCTAGCGTGAGAAATACCCATGGGCCACAGCGGACAAAATCCAAAATTGTCAAAGGTATCTTCACTTTAAAGGTACAACGAGAGATTTCACTTACAGTCCGCTAAAAAAAAAATCGAAAGTACTGATTTTTGCCCCGAGTAAAGTTTTCCATCAAAAAAAACCCAATCTGAAAGGTATTAAGCTGAGAAAAGTCAGTCAACATTTTGAATTTCTAATTTTGATAGGAGCAAAATACGAAATTCAGCCTCTGTTTTATATTGAAAATATAAGCAAAATGAAAATCACCTTATTTTTCTATCTTTTAAGACATTTCGGTAGCCAAATACAAGGTAAGACATCTATTGAGTGTCTAGTCTATTTGAAATTCTATTAGACACAATATCTGGGTCCTCAACAAATTTCTCATGGCCCTTAATTGGATCAAATACTGGGTGAGTTGTGAATATATTAGCAATTTTCAGGCCAAACAATCTGCACTTTCTTATCATGACTTATTTAGTCAGCATTACTTGACACTATGGCATCAATTTTTGAGAGGGCATATTTAGGGGAGTATATATTACAGGCAATATGGTACAGACTCTTACATTGACACACTCACTTTATGAATATATAATACCCCTACTCACCAAGGCTCACAATCCCAACAACTCCCCAACTATAACTCCCTATAAGACTCTTGCAGTCAAATAGTTAGTAGTCCATACACTTGCTGTACCAGACTGACAAGGCATCATTCGACTCACTGTATGTATCCCATAATACCATAACAACTCTCACCAAATACTCGCTCCAAAACTCACCAACCTTACAAATCAATATAAGAACTTCCAGTCAAATCAATTGCTATACCAGGACAGGTTTCCTACAGAATAAAACCCTGAAAACCCCCTCCCCCGTGCTCATTTACAGATACCACATTAACCTAACTCACCAAAGGCTCACTCCAATACTCACCAACTGATAACTCACTATAAGAATTCCCCATCAAATCATTGCTGTACCAGGACAGGCTTCTACTCATTAAGGGCACTCAATTTATGGATACCATACCCCATGACTTTGAAAAGGCGGTTCCTAACCACAAAGGCCCCCGCTCGTCGCGGTAGGAGGAACAGTAACATAACTTAGGGAGGTTGGTCATGGAAACCAGAGAGGCTCGTACCATAACAGTTTCAATAATTTGGATGACCCCGATGACCTTGGTTTCATGACCATACAACCATGCATATGGATTTGACCAGATGATGACCTTGGTTTCATGACCATACAACCATGCATAGTGATTTTACCTGTATGACCCCAACATGACCTGGATGACCTTCAAAATTTTCTGCCGAATATTGACCACACACCCAGTTTCATCTCCGAACCACAAGGTTTATAGATTTGACTGGAATGACCTGCAATGACCTTGAAATGAACCTTCAAAATAAAGATTCGGCACTGAATATTGACCGCACAACCAAGTTTCATCATCCGTCCCCCATGTTTTAGAGATTTGACCTTGGATGAGACCTCGCATGACCTTGAAATGACTTCCAAAATTTTCAGCACTGAATATTGACCGCACCAAAGTTCATCATCCTACCACATGTGTAGTTGGATTTTACCTTGAATGACCCCACTGACCTTGAAATACCTTCAAAATTTTTTGGCACGAATTTGAAGCACAACCCACCAATTTCATCATCCTACCACAAATTGCAAGTTTATAAAGAATTTTTTGAATTTTTTACATTTGACCTTTGACCCCTGTGCACATGACCCATCTCCGAAGATGGACATCCAACTTTCTAATCAAAAGATATCGTGTTGTCAAGGTGTTTTATTATAGCAATTTTAAACCCTATTTTTTTGGCCATATTTTTTTGACCCTTGACCTTTGACCATGACACATGACCCATTTCGGATCCCATCCAACCTCGTATTGGGATACATCTATGTTGCGAAGATTGACACCTCCACACTTGCTTAGTTCCAAAGATATCGTCGTGGTAACACCCACGCACAACCCACGGCCTGGAGCATTTCTATCGTCCCCCCTTCTCCAACAAAAGTTGGCGGGTGACCAACAATTACCTCAGTCAATTTGCATTTTTATACAACAGACTATTTATAGTGCATCGACACAATGCATAGAACAAACACAAACACTGATTTCACAGCCGAAGACTCATGTGACTAATGATTAGAAAAATGGCCTATCTTGAATTTTTTTGAAGTGGGTCTTTGGTAGTGATGAATTTCAAACATGATTATCATTGCAATACTCTTGTTTAAATTGTCTAAATTTCCTAAATCAAATACGCCTGTTTGATGACAAAGAACCAATCTAGATTTGTAATCTGTAATGCAACATATGGGCTGGTATTCTGAAAGGGTACGTCTAAAGACGTTGGACCCGGTTTAATAAACCAGGGTTAGTCTTACAAAAGTGGACTTTTTTTGTCCTTCCAACATACTCTTAACCGCGCTGTTAAACAGGTGAAAAATGTCTGATGAATGGCCCATCCATGATGGCAGATTTTCTCACCCGTTTACGTTTATCTTCCACATTTTGAAGGAAAAAATCCACTCTTGTAGACGAACCCTGGTTTAAACCCATGGACTTCCCTTTAGAATACCCGCCATTTTAACTATGAGTGGGCCCCATGAAGTGGTAATAAACAAGAGTTTTTTTCTCTTTTACAACAAACATTCCTTTTGCAGATGGTATTGTGGTTGTTCATAATTCAAGTGTAAAGTCGAAGTAAATTTACTAAATTTTAAAACTGCTAAAAAATAAGCATACTCTCATGTGTGGTTGGAGTATACATAAAATTGGGATGAAGCAGGTGGAGAAAATTCGTCGCTGTGTGCGAGAATCCGTCTTCTTGCTTCCCCATAACAAATTTGCGGGAATCATCTCATTCACTACTGTGTTAATTTCCTAAAGTTTTACGAGAATCAACATTGTTTCACGCAAATCAGCTTTACGATAATCTTGCGAGAATCGATTCTCGATTCTCGCGAAATTCTAGCCCTGGAAAGAAATTCAACATTTAAAGCATGCTATTCTCCATCTAAACCCAACACAAGACCATAGAATAAATGTTAGTGTCAACCGATCACATCGGAAAGTGTTCTGTAACCGGCGCCGATTTTGTAAGCTTAATCGGATCTGGGATCGGATCGGCAAAAATTTCCCCCCCTACCGATCTCATGAACTTATTCCCATCCAGTTATTACCAAACCTAGAAAAAACGGCAAAACCTCATTTCAAAACTCACCTTATCAAGACCTTAGGCATATGTTTTCGATTGAATAATACTCAACTAAACATTAGAATAACCCACCAAGTCAGACAACATTCACAATTGGAACTAGCAAATATGAAGTTCATGTGTTGTTTTGTATTCGCAATGTTTAAGTTTGACATGAATTCACATATCAACAATACCAGGGATTGGTTCCCATCCCCGTAAATTCTTGATGAGATTGAAACAACGTTCCGATTGGCTAAAGGTATTCTTTTTCATGGTAGTAAAAATTCAATGCAAGTTTGTTGAATAATTTTGAGAACAAAAACTTCAACATAAGTCCAATAAAACAACATATCATATTTTTTATTGGAAATTTTATAAGTGGTAATGTGATGTTTCATTGTTACTTTTATACAATTTGTTGACAATATTCTAGAATATTGATAGAAATTTCAGGAACTTTCCAACCATTATGTATTGCGCGAACCAGAAATCACCTAGATCAATATGGCTGCCCGGCTGGGTTAATCACTGTTGGCGCCGACGGCAGAGACGATGCGATAGGGAGGGGTATCCTAGAAATCAGAAAATCTGGAAATTTTAGGTTTTTCATGTTTCTGTGAAAACTGGCCGGCATTTCAAGTAAGATTGTAATTTTTGATATTATACGTAATAATGCAAAGCAAGTACAAATCAATTTCAGACGAGCAACTGTTTCCAGTGTACAAATACCACTGTGGCAACTCTCATGGTTCTGACATTACAAATAATCGGGTACTGAATCGGAATCGGCCGTCAAACCTAAACATTATCGGTCGACCGATTCCTGAAGCGTGTGGACTCGGTGTCTACCTAATAAATGTACCCCTACACAACAAAAACTGGTCTTGATGATGTGCAATTTCCAGTTGAATGCAATTCCCGAAAATCTTTCCACCAGCAATACTAAATGCAACCTAAATCAGGTTGGCTGTTTTGCCAAAATCCAACGCCAGAAATAACTAAATATGAACCAAATATTCAAATTTGTGATGAGTGGGACAAGCAAGAAGAGCTAAGAAGTACACAAACCCTTCATAATCAATCAATCAATATACCACGCTCTTACCAGAGGGTTTTTAATGCAATCCCATGATGCATAGCAATGTGGCCTTATAACTGTACTGGTCCTAAAACACATGTCATACTTAAGGATAAAAAGTGTTCCAAAAGTCTAAGCACCACAAGACATTTTCATAATCAGCAAAAAATTCCCTAAGTACTAATGCTTTGTGGGCTAAAGGATATTAAAAGTCAGGGTTTTTATTGTTACAAAGAGGAATTTTTATGGATCACATGACCCTATTATGGTGAAATTTTCCCCAAACTGATGCATTGTGGGATTTGATCAAAACACCCTCTGCTCTTAAACTGTCCTATGTAATTTATTTCTTCATATCTATCCTGTTTCTGTAATCTAACAGTTTTGTGCAATTTGCATGGTTTTCGGGTCAACTAGGTCAAGTTACACTGCGAACACACACAACGGCACATTACATCTGCTGGTCTTGTGTTTTGCATAATACATCATCGTACACCTAACAGTGCAAGTTCAGTTGGCTAAAACTCCATTAAAAAGGCACTATTCGCACTTATCTTTTTTTGAGTTTCTGTATTTTTATTCCAACAACACGTTTTACAACATGCACAAGGATTCAAACACATTTAAGCACATGAATGCCCACACGTTTATACAGACATGCAAGCACATTTTGGGGTTTTGCAGGTGGCTAGTCGCCCATTGAACAATTAAATGTTCAAAATAATGCATTTTCACATCCATATACAAAATCGGTTGTAATGAGTACAAACAATCCTAGTCTTAAGTCAGTGGTTTTTTAAGGCACCTTCAGAAGCCATCAGATTCAACCCATCATGTCACCAGAGGAAAAGTTTGGACAGCGTCGATTAGTTGGGAGAGAAGGCAGAATCAGCTCCTTCAAATCGATATACCTTCATCGAGTGATTTGGCCAAATTAAATTAAGCTTATGGTTAGTGGGCACAGTGATGCAAAAGTATACCTACTCTTATTTTATGTCCTTCAACATGTTTAAGATGTAGGCCTATGCTGCCAAAATTTTAGACAATATTTTCAATGTATGAAGCTATTTAGCAGTGGATATTAAATAAAACATAGTTTGTCAATTTGTGTCTTGTAATGGTGTATGATTTTTTTTCAAGCAAAAGTTTCCCATAAAAGAGTATTAGTTTATTGAACAGAGAAAGTAAGTTGATTTCTTACTGATTTTCTTTGCATAACACAAAACAGGAATTAATGTGGCCCATTGCCCCGTTTCATGAATGAACTACGATAATCTGGGATTTCATGTTTACATCATCTTTACATAGAGAGTGCAAAGACTTTGTGTTCCTTCGTATCCAAACACAGGTGCTCAAAAGTCAGTGACATTCAACTCACCTGTTACCTTGAATACCATTGAAGCAAATATGATTAATTAGAATATATAGTTTTGAGAGTTAATGTCTATACAGCTATAAATGCATTTACGTTGACTTGAATGCTTTTATTTGGCATAGAATTCATTTTTATCTGCTATCGGAATATATGTTTCAATAGATTAAGCATAAAATTTTAATTTCCAACCGCACAATCCCCTCATTCAATGCCCGTACCCTTAGGAAGAAAAGTACTATAGTGATTACGGGTTGAATCTACAATACTGGTTAGTACAGAACTACTGAGGAGAAAGGACTAAGAAATCAAACCAAAAAAAGTAGCTCAAAACAGCCCAATTTGCATTTCATAAATGTCCAGGTAGCTAAGGAGCGACAGAAAGTTGAGTACCTTGAGCCGAGTTGCAGCAAGTGTGCCTTTATGTCGAAAAGTTGGAATCTTTTTCATGACGATTGAACCAAAATAAATTGACATTTCACCTATAAGTCGGTCCTCGAGTACAACTTTTATAACTGTCCATCATTTTCACTCAAACAATCCACACCACCACACTGTCAGATGTACACGGAGGAGCTTGAAATAGACATTTATCTGTTACCAATGCAACTGAAAAATGTCAAGTCGACAGGAGCGACAGATTGAGCAGGTGATATAATTACACCTGCCCGCTCTTGTATCGGAATGCTGACATGCATTCAAGAATGTGATTGCACCACCTGTACACAGAAAGCAGAGGGTGTTTTGAACCAATCCATAATGCATTGCATGTGTCTCTACGATACTCAGATTGAGAGGTGATAAGTTCACACTGCCCGCTCAATGTTGACACGCATTCAAGAATGCGATTTGCACCAACTGTAATCAAAAAGGAGAGGATGTTTTGAAACCATTTCCCATAATGCATTGCAATGTGTCTCTACTGTACTCAGATTGAGCAGGTGATAAATTACACTGCCCACTCTTGTTATCAGGAATGCTGACATGCATTCAAGAATGCGATTGCACCACCACCACAATGTGCTTATGAGTGTGCTACACAATGTCAGTACAGGCTAAAAAGTGTTCAGGAAGTTTAAGAACCACAAGACATTTCATGTCATGCTAAAAATTCCTAAATACTATAGTCCAGTCAAAATATGAAATAAGAGGTCAACCCAAAACAAATTGCCAACAGAAACCGCTTTACTGTATTTACTTTGGAATAACCTACCTAAAACAACATATCAAAAGTTTACCAAAATCGGAGGGGTGGACAATGTCTAATTTGCATAATTCCTTAAAATGGCCGCATTCAAAATGATTTTGCCTATATATTGGGATCTGAGATTTGTACAGACTTAATTCTGGAGTCTATAAACCATGTTTTAGGGGTCCAAGGAATTCATTGTAATATTATTTATACAATGGGTCATTTATTCTTCCCTAATTACATAAAGTCAACATGGCTGACATTTTGGAACCACGTTTTACTATTATCTTGGGATCTGACAATGGTAAAGGTTTTTGGTTTATATACCCTGTTTTCCAGATCAAGGAATTCCGTTTATTCATTAATTATATATTTGGTTATTTTGATGCTTAACTGTATGAATTCAAAAATGGAGGCCATTTTGAACCACTTTTGACATATAATTAGTAGAGTGTCTTGAACATTATTCTGGGATCAAGAAATTTAAACAAAACAGTTTTTTTTTTACATTACGTATTTTATTATTTATTTAAGTCTTTACTTTCATTTGGTTATCTTGGGACACAGGCAGAAAGTACCTGTCAATAATTTAGTTATGTGCATTTAGTCTATTGTATTCAATGATTGCCTTACAGATGTAATGTAGATTTCCCTGCTAAATCTGAAAATATGCGCGAAATGTTTTAAATTTAACGTTTCATTGTGCTAAAATTCCATTTCTTTTAATCTGCGTTGAAGCATCAATTTGAAACCCTCCATTTTTTTTTGCGTTTATTATATTTCTCTTCAAATGAATCCTCAATTCCTTTTGTCATATTTGAGAATACTTTCTTAGAGAGCAATTCACCACCGCAATAAATTCACAATCTACCATTCATGTGTCACTATCCTATTTAATTCAAGGACCTTTTATTAGTGTTAAACACTGTTAACATTATAATCCTCCGACCCTCCAATTATGCGTGTTGTGTTGACACCAATCTTAAAACAATCCATTTGAAAAGATCTTCTTTTCTATCATATCCTTTATTTGAGTGCTTTTACGCCGCTCTCTTTACACATTGGAATGGTTATAGCCCTCAAACTTTTTATCTCACAAATTTGTATTACATATCGTATAGGCGCCTCATTAAGACCGTAAGTAGGGGTGCAATGTTGCGTATATAATGCCATGTTATTACGGAACGTATTAGACATGTGCTAGTTGACCTTGAACAATTTGATGCATAAGGTCACAGGTCCATTCAGGATTAAATTTCCCAAAATGCATCCATAAAGTATGATGAAATATCAAAAAATTCTCCTTATGTCCCAAGAAGTAAAAGTCAATGATGTTGTGCCTGTTCGATGGTTAATTAATGAGTTAGGTCAAATTTTCATAAAATCCTGCGCAAATGAAAGTAGTCGCATTTATCTGTTTTGACACAAAGATTTTGAACAAAAAGGATAGTTTTGCTATATCTACAAAGTCCCCTGAAGTACAAATGGCTGCCCCAATTAAACAACCATCGGTGTTATTGTGGCCTTAAACCTATTTATGTCATAACCATTAAACGTTAAAATGGTTACTCGTGGTCTATAGCAAACTATTACTTTTTAAAAATTCTTTTGCAAGATGAAATATAATGAGGATAATATTCTTATACCAATAAGGCACTTTTACAATTTGACCCATATACAAAAAGTTGGATATCCTTTGACCCTGTGACCAAGACAAATACCTGTCAGGCATCAAGGATACATGACCTAAGGGTGCCAAGGTGGCACTGTTTGAATTATTCCACTTAACACACAATGGTCTCCATAATATTTAACACAATTGCATTAGTACCCACTGGAATGGTTTCTTCAACTTCTGACTAAAATATTCAAGCACTCCACTTGCAATTCTATACATTTTTCAGGGATAAGGAGGAAATCTAATTTCGTCTGTAGGTAATCGTTTAATACAACTACCACACCTATGATTTATGACAACGAGACCATCCCATAAAAACCCTAAGATAATAAGGTGCGAATGCAAAAAACAGCTAGCTTGCCAACAGCAGGAGGGTACTGCACAGGCAAAAATGGTCTTCAGGTACCACAGGATGTGAAGGTTTACAGGGTAAGCAAAATTGTCAGCGTTGGTCTTTATTTTATTTTTGTCTTATTTTGCCTGGGTAAATCATTCAGTGTTCAGGACATTGCTTCCAATGGTTGCCCTGGATCCAGGATCTTGAAGAAAAAATGAAGGAAGACATTGATGACTAAAAAATCCCACTACTGGCTGTAGGGTTATATGTTAGTGCCACCTAAGAAGTCATCAATTAAAAAAAATGATGAAAGCCATATACGGTAATCTATAAAATTCAAATTCATATGATAGAGATTTAGGACCCGTGCCAGTGTCCAATGTGGAACTTTCACAGTTATGCAATTTCAGACTTTGAGATATAGGTCATGTGGTTGGAACTGGCAACCATTCTTAATTTATGCAATGAGGATGATGTGACAAAATGCCGTATTGTTAATACATTGATTGGTTTGGCTCATTGACTTGCAATTGGGATATAAACATCGCAAATGAGCCTCTCAAACTGATACTACTGAGATTATTTTTGTTTTGACAGTTTGAAAGGTTTAAAGGCCATGGATTGCCATTTTGAATTTATGAAAATAGAACATGAGGAAATGACACAACAGTACAATACCGTTTTAAAATGAATTCTTTGACTCCAAAAATATGGTTTAGACACAAGAATGAAGCTTGGTCATGTTTCAGATCCCAAGTATTATACAAATGGTTCAAAATGGCCGCCATTTTGAAGTATGCAAATTAGGCAGAAGAAATGACCCTATGATTAAATAATGTTATACCTGAATTCTTGACCCCCAAAACATTAGGTCTAGGTACCCAACTGAAGTTTCTAACCAATCTAGATCCCAAATTATAACGCAAAATGTTGTAAAGGGGCGGCCATTTTTGAATTATGCAAATTAGGAACTGTTCCACTACTCTGGATTGGTAAACTTTTGATATGTTGTTTGTTAAGCTATTCCCAAGGAAATGAACACAAAGCGGTTTCTGTTGCAATTGTTTTGGGTCAAATCCTATTTGGACTGGACTACTAGTGCTTGTGGGCTAAAGTGAGTCTAAAAGTCAAGCTTTGTATGTGTTAGCAGATTTTTTGTGGAATCATATGACCTTATTGATTTGAAATTTCCCAATACTGGTGCATTGTGGGATTGACTCAAAACACCCTCTGCTCAGAAAGAGAATAACTAAAATTAAATCACCGTATCACTGTCAGCTGTTTCTATTGAGCAGACCTCATTATTCATCCGGATAAATTTTTAGCCAGTTGATAGCAGCGAATAGCCAATGTTGAATTTTTTGCATTTCTAGCAAAAAGAATAAATCTGCAGGTACAGAGGTTTAGGTACAGTACGTATGTAACTGAGAGGCCTAGGGTTCACAGAGAAATGTCATCTTTGTGTAGTTATTTTAGTCAGAGGAGCGAGGCCTTGGATTACAATTCACACAGCGCCCCTTTAATTTTTCTAATCACATTTTTAAAGATCTCCTTACACACAGAGTACAGAGCCATTTTTAAACCATGAAGAACATAATATCCTCGGCCAGATTTTCCAAGAATTTTGATATCTTCCACCAAATCCTTAAGTATGTAAAAAATGTATTTTTAGTCTTACAATGAAAAATGCATTCCAACAATATTATTAAATTCCTGAATCACTTGAAATTTTCACAGCTTTCAGAGAGACGTATCCGCTTTCAAATGGCATCACAGTTTAATTGGAAATTTTCAGCTGAACTACTCACTTCAACCATGCATAAGTTTCAAACACAATTTGCAAAGTAATTCACATCTCTTAACATTCATAAAGGAGCATAATTTTATGATAAGGCTGTTCATTGTGATCCTTTTCTATAGGCCTCTAGGCTATCATGGCTATAGTTTACACTGGTCCCTGATTTTTAAAGCTTATACAATAAATTTCTACATTTTTTATCCTCTTACGTTATTGCTGCTTAATGGTATAGCATCAAAATAGTAAATAAGTCAGTCAAAATATTTTTGCAAATGAGATGAGAAAAATACACAATTTCTAATGGTACCAAAATCTCAGGTTTGATGGTGTGAAAGGTGGGGGTTAAGGCTGAGGAGCATGCAGCCAGAGCAGGTAGAGCCTCTTTAATTCAACAAGAAATGAATAGATCATAATTTTGTTAACTACATCACTGCATGTCGGGTTGCAGTCCACCTTTGTAAAGAAAAGCCTAATAATGTGGCTGTATTTCAGACTGTTCATACCAGTAACTTTTGCAGCAGGGGTTTTTGTACCTTTCATTAAAACAGATTAAAATGTCACTACATGTAATTTTCCAGTTGCAGTCATACAAGGTCAAGGCCTAATATTTGTAAGTGCAAGGACGTTTGCACAAATCACGATACATTATTACAATTCAAATTTATCACCACAACCACATGTGTTTCAATTTTATTCCATCAAGTTAACACAAGGCGGTTCTCGCACCACAAAGGTCCCCCGCCCATCGTAATAGTAAATGGAGGGAAATATTTAATTTTTTAAGATCACAGGGAGAATTGTGATGGAAATAAGTGGTTCTCAAACCACTGAGGCTGCTGGCACCATAGCAGTTGCAATTTGACGGTATCAAATGTTGACTACATGGACCATACAACTATTTGTAGTTATTTGACCTTAGATGACCCTACTTGACCTGAATGACCTCACAATTTTCGGTTTGAATGTTGACCACTCTACAATGTGGGTTTTCATGACCTACATTGTACCACATGTTAGTTTAGTTTGACTTGAATAACCCCACAACCTTGAAATGACCTTCAAATTTTTCGGCAATGAATGATCAGTTTGCATGACCATACTACCATGTATATGGATTTGACCTTGGATGACCCCACATGACCTTGAAATGACTATCAAAATTTTTGGCACTGAATGTTGACCACACCCACCAAGTTTCATCATCCTACACCCTATTTAGTGAGTGACCTTGGATTGACCCCGCATGACCTTGAAATGAACTTCAAATTTTTCGGCACTGAATGTTGACCACACCCACCAAGTTTCATCATCCTACCACAATTGACAAGGGCTATAGCAATTTAATTCCATTGACCTTGAATGACCCTGCACGACCTTGAAATGACCTTCAAATTTTTCGGCACTGAATGTTGACCACACCCACCAAGTTTCATCATCCTGCCACAATTGACAAGGGCTATAGCAATTTAATTCCATTGACCTTGAATGACCCTGCACGACCTTGAAATGACCTTCAAATTTTTCGGCACTGAATGTTGACCACACCCACCAAGTTTCATCATCCTGCCACAATTGCCAAGGCTTATAGCAAATTAATCCCATTTTTGACCAAATTTGACCCTATTTTTGACCATATTTGACCTTTGACCCATGCCACATTGCCCCACCTCCGAACTCATCCACCGTCTACTTGGGTGACATCTATGGTGCGAAGATGGACACCCATACTTGCTAGATCAAAAGATATGTTTACAAGGTTTATAACAATATAACCCTATTTTTGACCAAATTTGACCCTATTTTTTCCATATTTGACCTTTGACCTACGTCACATGACCCACTTTACTTCCCAGCCAAGGCCTACTTGAGATGCATCTATGTTGTGAAGATGGACACCCACACTTGCTAGATCCAGAGATATTGCGTGGGACGCACCCACACACGCCCAACCACACACGGACGCAGGGCCGTTCTATAGTCCCCCTTTGCAACTAAAGTTGGCGGGGGACCAATTAGTGCTGTGGAACCCATAAAATTACTCGATTCTTGACATGTTTCTGTGATTCTTAACAAATGACACACAAAGTGCAGTTGCAAATTGTGCAACATATATCTCATCATATGAAATGAAGGATGGCATGCAAATTCAGGGGAAATAAAGAAATTACTCAATTTTTTAGCTCCCAAGCAAATTAACAGAACTCGGAATTCCAATATTGCGTAATTACGTCCCCTCCGACCCTCACATCCTCTAAATGACCTTTGACCCCAAATGTGCTGAGGTAGTTCCCAAGTTCCATTCCCTCCAATCCTCTTTGAAATTCATCAACATAACGACATACAACGAATGAAAACAGATGAGCTAACAATTTATGCACAAATGTCTGGACATGCACCCTTTCAAACACCGCTCATTTCAGAATTCCCTATCCACAAACGTTAATTGGGGATATGGGGCCATGTTATGAGCGTCCGTATCTTGGATACACGCGGCCTCGGATCAGCTTTCTCAGCTGAATAAATTCTGACACCACCACAAGCCATCACCAATGACTTGTGGATATGCAAAGAAGGATAATAATAAACATTAAACACACTATCAGTGATTTGCTAAATCGGAAAATCAAAAAAATCATCAAAAATCAGATTTTTGCACGTTTGTAACAAGTATAGGTATCCTAACATACCCTACAAGTGGTAAGACCAAAAGCGACCTAATAACGACAAAATCTGACATTTTAGTTATTACTGTCCGTTCGGTCACTTAATACTACACATAATTGAATGGAGATTGATATCTTTGAAAATGGTTGTGTTCTTCCGTTTCTGTCAATTTCTCAATTTGGAAAAATAACTTATAAGAATTCTACTAACTTATCCCTCACATTTAAGCTATTCATGTAAATTTCAAACTTTGACTCTTTTGGGCAGATCACTGATAGTGTCTTTAAATTTGGCCATTTAAGAGAATTCTACTCACCAAAAAGAGCTCAAATTTGGAACAAATTGTAGAGCAAAAGCAAGCTCCTGAGCTCAATTATGATTTCCTTTCTTTTTTTAGTGGTATGGGACAATCCAGTCTGTATTATTGTATGCACCTATTTGATTCATTTGGGACTGTTGCCACATTGAGTTGAGGTTGGCCTATGTTGTCTGACCTTTTACAAGTACAGGTGCAAAATGAACATGAAGGTATTTATTGGTAACAGCAAATTGTCACTCTGGGAGGTCATATAAAACAGGTACTTGACAAGTACTATTAAGAGGAGGTATAGTGATTTTCCCACAAAGCATTTATTCCAATACAATTTTTGCACTGACTTGGTGCCGCATCAGTTTATAGTGACAAATCAGAACTCATCCCAATCTTGCAATTAATAACCCAGACTTTGGGCTACTTCTAGCCCAGATTCGCTTCAGCAGTTCCACTGTTTTGGTGCAGTGAAGTTGAACCACTGCTGAAAGCTAGTGAGACTAGCAATTCTGACCGCAGCCTGCTCTAGATTTCTAGCCAAAATGTCTCACCTCGAGGCCATTTTTCAATGAAACTGCAACCTGATATCAGCTGGTATGCCCACACAAGTTTGCTGACGGGAGGTCAGTAATTGTCAATCTTTATCGCTAAACTCCTCGGCATGTGAGGCCCAGCAAAGTGCCTAGCACGGGTCCGGTTAGGGGATTAAAGTACTTTTTGCCACTATAAACTCATGTGGCAACCAGTACAAAAATTGCATTGGAAGAAATGCACTGTGGGAAGAACACTATACCACCTCCTAGTGCTAATATCTAAATTGGGTCAATTTCCCCAGAATAAAAGCAAAAGGTATCCAAGAATTTTGATGATGTACTTGCAAGTTGCAAATCCTAATTTGAAAATCCTGTTTGGCAGAGAATTCTGCTGTTTTCCTCTCTAACATACACTGTATATACAAGCATAGTTTACACTTTAAGAGGTAACAATAATCCAACTAGACCAATTTAAATGTTGGTAATCACAGATTAGGGATGAACACACACACCCAGATGCTAAATTGCATAGACACATTGCCAAAACCTCTGAGCCACGCAAACGAATGTAATTGCTAAGAATTCAACATTATTTTATTTTCCCCAAAAATTTTTTGTGTTTTCTTAACATATTTGGAATCTGTTCTTACAAAACTGCAAGTCCAAACAAGCTTTTTGAGATGGCTTACCAAATGACAACATAATTATGTCATGATGTTTGTGTGATGAAAATGTTAAATCTTACCAAGTTAAATTTTAATGGTCTTATCTCGGCTTCGATTTATGGCCATCAGTCTTTGCAGACATAACCCTGAGGCAGAGGGCGGTCATTCAAGGTCAAAGGTCATCTAAGAATCACAGCACGTCACCTATCCTATTCTAGGAATATAGTAATTTCAAAACCCTGAATTACAATATTCTAGGTTTTTTTTCAAAAATGTCAAAATCATGAATTTTGACCATATTTGGATTCAGCATGAAAAATGCATTCAAAAATGAGTCTACAAGCCTAGTCTTAGGTCATTGATTTTTTAGAGGGGGTGAAAGCCACTGGAATAGGGCAACTAACTATGTGTTTATTTATTTCACCTACACAAATCCTACAAAGACATGGCTGAGATCCACCATGTGAATACGCAGCCTTGTATGGCAGATACAAGTCATATGATGTGAGACTAATTTTATGTAAGGTAACTTGTGTAAAACCGTGACATAATTTTATTCTCAATCACATGACTGTTTGCTAATTACAAATGTGAGATGAACAATGTGATCATACGCAGCCTTGTAGGCAATACAACTCATATGATTGGAGACTAATTTTATTTTATGTCATTAGCTTTGTACTACCTTGACATAAATTTAGTCGCAATACAATGACTGTTTTGCTAATACATATGTTGAGATCGAACCATGTGATCATACAGCAGCCTTGTATGGCAGATACACATCCTTGATTGAGACTAATTTTATGTTAGGTTAGTTTTGTGTCACCTTGATATAAAATTATTCTCAGAGCCCAATAATTTAAAACTCATACGAGACCAATTAATATGGGCATAAATCATCCAATTTATCATTACATGTTTTGGATCCGATATTTTCACACACTTTTGACTCTCAAAACATGATATTAGAGAGGCAGATTTTCCTGAACAGCATAACAAGATCCCCCTTGGATGTGCCCAAAATATGATACTAATAAATAATAACTGGCATTTTAATGGGCGCTCTACAAAAATCACGCGCCTAACGAGATTGCAAAAATTATGCAACAACAGACACGTGGAAACAGAAACGGCAACATAATCAACACTGGAAGAAAAGTCTTCATCAAACTTGTTGAAAACTGGCACCGAAACTGCCTCCCTCAGCTTAACATAGCTCATTCCAGAGCTGGGGGAGCGACCCAAAAGAATAGTCGCCAGCTCGCTTCCGAGAGCGAGGAACGTACGACCTCGGGTATCAGCCGAGGACATCTGTGCCTGTTTTCAGCCGTTACAGTGAGCATACATACTCATTTCATAAGGCCTTGGGCACTCCGCATATTTTTTTTGAATGGTTTTCTATTTCGAAGCCCTTACACACATTTATGAAGGCACATGCATATTTCGCTCGTTGATTAGCGAGTGGAAACACCAACAACTCTGCCGTCTCAAGTATTATCTTTTAAGCAAAATCAACAGGGGTCATCAGGAGAATTTTTGTAGTGAATAGATTGTAGGAATCTTTGATTACTTTCACATAATTATTGCAGAAAAATTGACCGCTCCAAAAATTGTAACATTGGGGAGACGCAGTTTTTACACACAGCACACATCAAGATATGGCTGTCTTTGAGTGCGCGTGTAAAATTTCCGTCGCTTTAAGCCAGTGCGCATGTTTACTAGTGCGACCCGGTAACCTATTCTTGCACTGACGTCCCTGCACAGAAATGGAAATGGAATAAGCGGTTAGGAAGGATGCGAAGGTGGTGAAGGGAGAGAGATGGGCACCGCACTACATATGACATCCCTCAGAAACGGTGGGCCTCTGACATCCACTACTCCTACAACTTTAGGCTGGGGCGGACTGCCTTTACCTTTTACTGTACTATAAATACAGTATTGTTTTTTAACAATTCAGGTATGGTGTTATATATAACCCATGGCCTGCCTCAACTCCACCCCTGGACTCCAGTTGGAAATACTAGCTTTCTTGTGGTATCAAGACAATATTCCAAAGATCAAATCAATAAAAAGCTCCCAAATTCATTAATCAGGACTAATCGTTAGCCACAAGAAAGCCAATCTGTTTGCATTACGTGACTATAAAACCGAACATCATTCCATGCAAATCATCACATCCTTCAAATGATTATGAAATATGTTGCCTAACATTGTAAAGCTGTAGCATGGTCATTCCCAGCCGTAATATATCATTTTTTTTAAATCACAGATGTCACTTGGGTGATTTAATCAAGTCTTTGAAAGTAGTACTTTGAATTATTATGCTTTTAATAGCTGCCAAAAATATCCATTTGGGTATTTTAATTGTTAGCACAAATCCGCATTAAACAAGACAGCGAGCAATACTCTTTTATTGTATAACACATTTCGGAGAGGTCGTGATAAAATTTGGTCCACGATGTGTACATCATTCTACTTAATCCCCCACCCCCAAATTCTTTTGGAAAGAATTTAGTATTGTGCCACTACCCTTGAATTCACACCTCAGTCATGGAACTCACTGCATGTTGAAGGATGTGGTGGCAGAGACTGAATTCACCTTCTTTTCTGGTGCCTACCACTGAACCCATAACTTTTTGGGCAATTATATTATTAGTGGTTGTTACTCTCTATTACATAGCCAATACTTACCATTTATACAAGTCTAGGTTTAGTGAGGCATGCCCAGGTGACAGCTCTAATAGTTGTCATCAAGTGGTACAATTTTGGAAATACAGGGCACTTGTCTTGATTCCAGTACAGTGGGAGCCACTTATTGAGGGGCTTTTATTACAGTACAGACATCGTACAGCTGCATGCACAGCCGATTACTAACCATTCCATACAAGATCTAGTTTTGGTGAGGCATATTACAGGGTGGCACTCTAAGGTCATCAGGTGATATCAAAATTTGGAACAAGAGAGGCGCCCTATTTCTGTAAGGGGCCTTCATAATATTAATAATGGAGCCTTTTTGTAGACAATATGGATGAATGCATAGCCGGTACTTACCATTCTATACAATCTAGGTTTGGTGAGGCATATGACTAGGTGGCACTCTATGTCATCAGGTGATACAAATTTGGAACATACAGGGCACTTGATTCCTGAAAAGCACAAAAGATAACACATACAAATATTTAACTAGTACAACAATCTAGAACTTAAGAGCTAGGATTTTCCCATTCATACAAACCATGTGAAGTCCCCCCCCTCCCCCAGTAGATTGATAGCAAACTAATATTAGGGAATTTGTTTTTATTTTTCCACTGTTACCCTTATTTCAAAACTACTCCAATATAAGACATTTGTCATTAGCATGTGAGCACACCGATTACATAGTAAATTAGAGTTCCCCAGCTCAAAATACCAGTTGGGACATCCACTGTATCTACTTCCCAAGGTTCATTTGGACTTGGATAAGGCAAACCTAGCCTAGAACTTTATTCGGCCAAATAGTGCCAAACTGAGATGCCCTAGTTGTGAAGCCTTCCTGGTTAAGCCACAAACAAACCATGAAAAAATCCTTGTCCTTTGGTAGAGTATCTGGGTGTTCAGTATAAATTAGGGGTACCAGAGACTTTGGTGTTGCGTTTTTTACTATGTGACATTTTGTTTATTGAAATTTAACAGAATTTACTTCAAATCTATAATTCCATTTATAATACAGCATTGCATTAATTTCAGTTTATATAATAGAAAAACATTGACTCATTATTAACTTTAATTTTATGTATAAAATAAGGTGTCATTTCCCGTGTAATGGGGCCCACAAGGCCCATGAATGAAAAGGCCTCTAAACATTGTCTTCTTGGTTTTAAGTGCATCAAAAATCCTCGAAAATATATGGTTATATGTTCCGATGATTAAAGGAAACACATAAAGCTTTCATAACATAATAATTCTGACTGTTTAGAACTAGGCAGATCATGTATAATCGATGAAAGCCATTGGTCCCTGTGTAAAACCAAACCCAAAATTTGGTAGGTCCCGCTTTTCAAATAAACGTGTAATTATGGGACCCAATGGCTTGTTCTGAGGAAACCGAATGTAGTTGACATGCTAAAGTGCACTGCAATTGCTTGCATACGTAATTCATGCTAATCGTGCAAAGTTTGTTAAAGACCGTGTATCTAAAACCTTTTTTAAATTTGAAATATCCTGTGGGGATCTGTGGTGTCCCCGTGTTAAACGGGTACCTGTCTATCTTCAAAATGTAAATACAGGCCCTCCTTATACCTACTTCGACCTCTCCCTCTTCTCCCTCGTTCTTTTTCCAAATTCGGTACCCGCACAATTGGCCGGAAAAACATTTTTGTATATGAGGCATGGACCATTATGTTACGATTATTATTATGTATTGTGCCCCCTCGAATAATCCACAATTTTATTGTATTCATTTATATATATAGTTTTTAGTATTTTTTGTACATACATGATCACATTACAACGTAATGAAATTATTATCTTTAAAAAATATGAAAAATTGGTTTGGTGTCCATTACACTGGGAACCGAATGCAGTTTTTTTTAAGTTTTTCGAAAGGACTTTGATAATTTGATGTTTAATGAGGATGGTATTATATATAGGTTCAAGAAATTATTGAGATCATATTAAATTTTTGTTGTCTTTTTTCTCTCAAAATGTCACAAGTTGGTTCCAAATTACGGAACACACCATTGCCATTGGTGATGCACTCACAATATTGCTGTGTTGATTGTAATAAAGAGTAAAACATGTTTCCAGCAAGGGTTGTTTTAACAAATATGTCAAAATGTGACCAAATAATATTTTTAGAAATGTATTAGTTTGCAACTTGTTAATTAGTGAATTGTTGTTAATTGTATATGTAAGCATCACGTTGCCCTGTCCTCGGTGACAGGATTAATAAACAATTCCTTAAAAGGAATTGCACCTAATCATGATCTGAATCATGTTTTTATATTAATTTTTTACATTTATTATTGAGACAGTGCTAAATTTGAGTTCTGGATGTGTGTATTCGTTGATATTACTTCTTAATTATATGATTATAAATTTAATTATTGTTTGGTATCAGAAAATGGTACATTCTATTATAAAGAACAATGGTAGTAGTTGCGAGGTATAGTATACTTTAAATTTGAAATTAAAATTTGTTTGAAATTAGTTTTTTTGCATGTCTGTAAAAATTATAATGTATTAGATATCAACATTGGGCAAGAGTTCCATATGGTCACTTGCGGGTAAAAATTTCTTTTTTTCTTGACCATTTTTTGTTTTAAAGTTTAAAAATCTCTTACAACCTTAAAGAAATATGGTTAAATTAAATTGTTTTACACCTATGCGAAGCGGGAAGCTGAGTCAAACCTTTTTTTTTATTCCCCCTGGATTGAAAAGCAGAGGGGGATATTGCGAGGGGTGCGAATGTCCCGTATGTGTATGTATGTGTATGTATGTGTGTTCCCGTTTGGTTAGGTTTTGGTTAGGTTTCGTTTTTGCGTTCCTTTGAAAGTTTTAAGTCCGATTTTATACCAGGAACTTGGGGTTAACGTGCAATAGGCGCGTTCTTATGTGGATGATGTCCAAAGGTCATGCGACACAAGGTCAAAGGTCATCTGAGGTTAGTTCCAGAATGCCATCTTGTCAGGGGATGACGCAAGTTTACTGCAGATTTTATTTTCTTGCCTTTAAACATGAGATATTCTAAGGATAAGGACTACAGTGGGTTGGACCAGATTTTTCAGGGGAAAAGGGTGGGGGGCATATATATTTCAGGGGGAAGCTATACAAATTGTTACATATAGTATAGGCCTATGTTGTTTTAACTGAAATTTGCACGTTTGCAGAAAATCACTAAATTTTCAGGGGCAAGGCAGGGGGGGGAAGATTCCCCACAAGGGAAGGAGGAACAACTGCACATGCCACCCCCCAAATCCCCTCTCTGGGTGTACGCCACTGGATATTGAGATTTTGCCTCTTTAATGTTTATGTTTGCCTAGTATATTCATGGATTATCATGACCGCCACTCCTGGCACCAAATACCCCTCCGAAAACTCCATAGCGTTACAGACACGCGATCGCAAAATTACCATCTATTTTCTACAAAATTATTAAGAAACCCTAGAGGATTTTAAACTTAGAAACTTTAGAAGTGAACTCTTAGTACCGCATATCGCGTTTAGTAAACGATACACAACAAAATGAGAAAAATTGCAGATTTAATAGTGTATATTTCGTCACTTCTAGCGCAAAATTTACTATACTCTGGCGCAAGAAGGAGGGGAAACGAAGGAAGAGAAAACATTATTATGGCAGTAAGGGAGGGAACAGATAGTGAGCCAAAGGGTTTAGGGTAAGAGGTCCATCCCTCCCTCCCTCCTGTGCGGCAGTCCAACGGAAGGAGTAAATAGAGACACAAAAGGAGAAAACAGTGCAGAGGTGAATAGGTATATTTTCGTCAATTCTAGCGAAACATTTAGTATACTCTGGCGAATAAATTTATTGGACATAAGTAATAGTTAAAAATATATGTAGACATCGGCTTCCTCCGGAGTCTCAGGAGTCCGTAGTAAACGACTACACCAAAATGAGAAAAAATTGAGGAGATTTAAGATTTAATTAGTGTATCTTTTCGTCATTCTAGCGCAAACATTTAGTATACTATGGAGCATAATTTATTGGGAAATAAGTATAGTAAAAATATATGAGAATCATTTTTTTGGCTTTCCTCCGGAGTTCTTCCTCGTTGTTGTTATATAGCATAACAAGGGCCCCGCTATAAAATAAAGATCAGCACAAGGAAGGAAGGGCAGGAAAAACGAGCGGTTGACAAATCTATACAGCGGTTTTTCGTGCTACTCTAATCACTAAGTTCAAGAATTTAAATTCTTATAAAAATGAACCCTTCACAGCCATCTTCGAAAGATGTACTTATTCCGATGCTTGTAAGATGATTTGTCAGAAGCCACACGTGCAGTCTTGAAACTGAGAAAATGAAGAACAACAGCAATGCACATGAACGCGAGTTTCTAGTCTTGGAAACTTCAGAAACCTTGACACAATGACAGCATAAGCAATGTGATTCAAATGAAGACTTCAACGTTTTCACATTCTCCTCCACGAGTTTTGCTGCTTCTCTACAAACATCTTGTAACAAATTCCCCCCCATTTGCCCCTCTTGCTACCCTCTTTCCAATTTCCTACGACCCCCCTCCCTCTTTCCATCTTTCCCCTCACAAAAATACATTACTTTCTTGTGCTAGCTTTCCCCCTGGGAAAAGGAGAAAGAGAGAAGCCGGGGAAGGAAGAAAGAAAAAAAATTTACCTGAATAGCTGGTCCCCCCACCCCAGAAGGGGCCGGCTATGCCCACCGGATACAAAACCGAACAAACACTAGGAAAGCTGAAGCGACCAACGACCATCCAGGTCAGGGACCTGTTGGAAAAAAGGGAGCTAAAGGGCCACATGCAATTAACTGATTATGATAATTAGGTAATAAACAAAATCTTCTTCCGAAGCGCTAATGTAGCATTTATCCGAAGTACTATTAAGCCCTCTATCATTTATTAATGTTGGTTCAATGCGACGCGTACTCCGAAGGTGAAAAGAAACCTATTCGGATCGATACAGTGTTTTTCGCACGCAAATCTGATGAAGAAGTTCCTTATGTGTAAACCACACTTCTTGAATCTTTGGAAACTTGAAGAACAATAACGTCAATGCACACTCGATTCAATGCACACTCGCTTCTGATTTGGGAATTAATTCCTATACGGGATCTAAAACATATTTTTATTCTAAATCTAATCAAACAGTTCATACATCTAAATTCTAGAAAAGACCCCCCACCCCTTGTATGTTTGTCCACGCAATATCCTATAGGGAAAATTCATGAAGGATATTACTTCCGGGGTAAACCCATAGCAAAGGCCGTTCAGATGGCGCTGAAAAGTGCCTGTACACTTGCATTGCCCCCCCCTCGCCACTTCCAACCCCCGTTCTCACCCCGTTCTCGCCCTTTCCCCATTCGTGGAGCGTTCCTGAGCAAACATACTGTCGGTGTCAGTGAATAATACGTACCACCTTTCTTTAATCTGCTGAGGATACACATGATCCCCTTTAAGCCACGGTCTACGTTACACGAAGATCATACTTGGACATTATCACAGTCAGTTCCGATGATAAGAGTAGGAGTGTAAAACACCCGACTGCCCCAAGCCTTCTGTTTCCCTGGGTATCATTGGAAACAGAAAAATAAACTAAATTATTCAAACTTCATAGTTTTACTGTTGGTGCAACTCCCCTTATTTCAATCATAAAAAATACAAATTTGGGGGCGAGTTTTTAGTGCACTGAGTATATTATCAGGCAGTATAATATCTGCTTTGCTGGGAGCTTTAAACAAGCAGCAGACGTCAGTAATAACAACCCCAGTTCACACACCACAACATCTAGAGTGATCTTTCCATGAATAGTAAATACAAGGACAATTACAATGTTAAGTTGGTCTAACGTTTCAGGGGAAAACCCACAAACAGCATCTCCGAATTTGTTATAGCAAAATCAGACGTCAAATTAAGATAATAAGAGGCAACTACCGGTTCTTGCACTGGGGACACAAAGGGTCATTTTTCAGAATGAAACTATTTTAAAACCCCATTTTGTACTTGAATTCATCATTTTGGTCATCCCAAGGTCTAACGATCTTGGCGAGAGTGTATGGGCTAAATTGGGCAATGGCAATGGAAAATACCTTGCTTTTTGGCTATGTATCAAGAGTTTCATGGAAACTTGCACTCATAAAAACAAAGTGTAATTGTGATGTATGCACACCTCATTTTTCTCCGATCTAAAAGGTCATCCTTGATAATCTTTCCTTAATTTGTGAACACACAAAGCTATTCCCAGGAAAAATAAAATTCCTTATAAAAACAGAGATATCGTCTATATTGGAACTTGTATTGAACACAACAAAAAGATCTAGACAGAAAAATATTACTGTCAGATCAGCAATTGGTCTCCCACAGCTGTTTGAAGGGCTCCTTATTTATTATCACAAACCATAATACAACAAAAATATTGACGGCGACAGACAGTTTTGACAACTGATTTGAGTTATTTTATTAAACTAACTCCATCCTTGTAAATTGTATAGAATTTCAATCATTGCGGGCAAATATGATTTTTCTCATTCAAATCGTGTTTAACACGTCTTTTCTATGCAGAATGGTCATATAGAGGAGCGCTATAACAATACAAATCTAACCTTTGTAGGCCATATGGCAAGATTCCCGGCATGGATTTGTCTGATTTTTGCACATATAATAGCTCTTACTGTCCCTACTTATATCGTTGTCAAAATTGTGTCGCCCACTGCTTGCATTGGGGTCATAAAAATAAAAGAGACAATTTTGCCTGTGTGTCCAATCAGCTGTCTCCCAGAGGGTAAATGTCTGGCTGGCAGTAATCATCAATTATTTTTTGGATCTCCTGAGGGGGTAAATGACTGACAGCAGTAATCGCAGCATGTCCTCCCACGGGCAAATGTCCCCCTGGCAGTAATCACAAGGTCCATTTTCTGTGATCTTGTCAAGGTAAATCCACATAGCTTTCGTGGAAAGGGTTGTACACGTCTGACTATCATTTAATCAGCCATGGTTCTCTTAAGCCCAATTTACCCGGAGACATTTGAATTGATGTCCAATCAGTTTTGTGATTAATACTTGCACTGAGTTCCCTGTAACAACGAGGACTTTTTGGTCCATTGCAAGTTGACCTCAATTTGAGACCAGGGCTAACCCTTTAGAATGGCCATTCTGGCATATTATACCCAAAATTGAATTCTACCCGGGATTTCTACACTGTGATGGTATTGAGACTTGAAATCCAGTTTCAGGGATAAATATGAACCATAGTTATCTTTAGATGGAACCTGCAATTTAGATAATATACAATGGCTCCTACCTAGCAAGGAGAAGAACATTCTTGCTTTGATCACTCTTACATTGCCTTTGACTGCATAACAAAACAAATTAACACACATAAAAACAAATTACTCTGTAGCTTGTTGAAATAATCCATTATGTTCATTCCACACAAATTCGTACTACATGAACAACTCTACCAGTTTCTAATTGTACTGATTTCTTGGTCATTTAAACACAAAGTGTGATATGTATACTGGAGACCTGCACTTGACTTCAGACATATCAGGGCAAAACATTTTGACCTCCATGATTGGTCTAATCTGGTGTAACTGCCTGCAAAAACCCATAAACATTCCAAGGCGGTTAGTTATGGGTCTATGGAGGGTGACTATGGCATGGAAAAAGAGAGCAGTGTCTATTCACATGCAAATGAAGTGGCAGTAACTTGGGGGAAAGTGACAAATTTACACGGAGACATTTTAGGAACGTCTAAATTCCTTTCAATATTGACAGAAAAAGTCTTGTGTAAATTGGGCTTAGGGGGTAATGTCTGGCTGGCCAATTAGCAGCAGTCTTAAAATTTTGTCTCACGGGGAGAAAATGTCAGACTGACAGTTATCAGCAAAGGGTCTCTCAAAGGGCAGATGTCCGACAGCAATTAACAGCAGTGTCAAACCCTTCAAATCACCAGACATCCGACCACAATATTCAGCACTGAAAAGATTGTGATTGCCGATAATTGCTGGTCAATAGCCAAATTTACATACCACTAGTAATCCGAGAACTTATAGGCAACCACAAAAACAAATATGTGGACCAGTCTGAAGAATAAGGCAAAGTGCTCAACTTGATGGAATTTTTCTGAATTTCAGGGTTGCAATTTAAGCTACTGGAAAAAAACAAGGCGGGTTCTCGAACCACAAAGGCCCCCCCCGGTCGCGGAGTTAACTGGAGGGAAAATTAATTTTAAGATCACAGGGAGCATTGTGTGGAAATAGTGGTTCTCAAAAACCACTGAGGCTGGGAATGCTGCCATAGCAGTGCAATTTGACGGTATCAAATGTGACTACAGTGACCATACAACTATTCGTTGTATTTGACCTTAGATGACCCTACTGGACCTTGAAATGACCTTTCACAATTTTTCGTTTTAGAAATGGACCACATCCACAAAGTTCTTGACTACCCACATTGTTGAGTTAATACCCCCACGACCTTGAAAAGACCTTCAAAATTTTCGGCAATGAATGATTACTACACCCATCAGTTATCATGACCATACTACCATTGTGTATGGATTGGACCTTGGATGACCCCATGACCTTGAAATGACCAAACTTTTTGGCACGAATGGTGACCAAACCCACCAAGTTTCATATCTACCACATCCTAGTGATTTGACCTGGGATGACCCCCGAATGACCTTGAAATGACCTCAATTTTTTTGCACGAATGTGACCAACCACCAAGTTCATCTCATCCACTACTAGTGGTTGTTGTTTGACCTTCTTTAATGACCCGACATGACCTTCCAATTTTTTGGCACTGAATGTTGACTACACCCACCAAGTTTCATCATCCTACCACAATTGACAAGGGCTTTAGCAATTTAATCCATTTGACCTTGAATGACCCACATGAACTTGGAAATTCATTTCAAATTTTTCGGCACTGAATGTGACCACAACCACAAAGTGTATCCTCTACCACATTTGACACGGGGGGGGGGGATTTTTGGGGGTTTTTTTTTTTTTTTTTTTTAAAAAAGGGGGGGGTACAGGCAATATTATGCCCATTTGAACCTGAAAGACCCCACATTGACCTTGAAATGAACCTTCAAATTTTTTCTGCACGAAGGTTTTACCACACCCACCAAGTTCATCATCCTTGCCACAATACCAGGATTATAGCAATTAATCCCAATTTTTGACTGCATTGACATTTGACCATGCCACTGCCCCACCTCTGAACTCATCCACCGTCTATGGGTGGACATCTATGCTGCGTAGATGGACACCTTTACTTGCTTAGATCAAAAGTATCGTGTTACAAGGCTTATATCTCTATTTTTGATCACCATTAGCCCTATTTGACCATATTTGGACCTTTGACCCATGCCAAATGCCCCCCTCCGAACCCATCCACCGTCTACTGGGGTGACATCTATGGGGCGAAGATGGACACCAGATACTGCTTAGATCAAAAGATATAGTGTTTACAAGAGTTTATAACATTAATCCTATTTTGACCAAAAATTGACCCTATTTTGGACCACATTTGACCTTTGACCTAGTCACTGACCCACTTTATATACCAGCCACCGCCTATTGAGATGCACTTATGGCGAAGATGGACACCCACACTTGCTTAGATTCCGAGATATTGCTGGGGACACACACACGCACAACACACGCACCACAAGGAGCGGGCATTCTATAGTAACCTTGCAACAAAGTTGAGGGGGGACCAAAACACTCTGGAGTGGTTTTTATTACAAAAGAACTTGATTTACACACACAAAACAAAACATATCATTTCAGGGGGCTATCAGGGGTTATTGTATGTAAAGCAAAACAACCATGCAAAAAAACATCATTTAACAAAAGTGATTGTGCCCTAATGCAAAATGTGCTATTATTATTGTAAACACCCATTGTTAATGAAGTCCAATTGTCAATGATTCTCTCAAAGTATCAACACACACAATTCCCCCAAAAAGGACTTGTTCATTGTTTGTTGACAGTAAAATATGTTTGTTGCCACCTAATGCTACGTTAGGCCTCTCTAAAATCTAAAAAAATAGTTTGATTGGCGTAACCCGACCGACCCTAATTTTTTAGTTTTTTTGTTTTTTTGATTTTTTAGACAAAAAATAAAAGTTTGTAAAACTTGGAATAAAGAAAAAACATAAAAACAATATTATATTTTTTTCATTTTCGTATCGCGATTTAGTATTGCAGGAAATTCAAAAATAAACAAATTAAAAAGATTTTGTGTTACAGAAAAGTGAAGATGTGCCATTTGTTTTCGTATATGTGTGTCATATATTTGTGTGTTCTGGTATGTGAAATATAAAAAAAAAAAAAAGCCGAACTACCTACCCATATTTTTTTTCTATGTTACGCCCAATCAAAAACATTTTGTTAAGGCCTTATATTCGTTTCATTGGCCAAAAGTACATTTGCCCAAAAGTCTGGCTGCCATTATGTTTATGTCATAGGCCAAAATAAAACAAGTTTTAATTTTTTGAGTTTTTTGCACATTTTGATTTTTGGAGCCATTTTTTACCCAGGACTTTTCAGATTTTGTTGAGATAGCTGGTTCGAAATCCTTCCTCAAAGTCATGTGAGGTGTTTTTTTTTCAATTCAAAACAATCCTAAAGCAGCGTTGAAAGGATACATCCCTAATTGGATTTACACCCTGTTCAGTGTAAGGTGGAACATGACCAATGTTTATTTGCTATGTATATTCTACATAATTTCACATCAAGGCTCAAAGGAGAGGCCTCCAAGCATAAACTATAGTAAGTGTCGGCCACACAAAAAGTATTTTTATGCTTGAGACCAACCTGGCAAAATCGGCAATCGGGACTTTTATGTACATAGCCCGTCTGATGCAATTGTATTGTAAAATTTGACATAGGACCTGATGAAAATAAATGTTGTCTAACATCTCTTCTGACTGGTGGTTGAAATGTGATGTAATGAATTAAAATTGAGATGAACTGCGATCAGAAAGGCCCAAAATATATGGCATTCGGCAGTCCTGCTTTTTTATGAGTGGGTGATTTATGCCCTGAGATTTCTGGATAAATTTGGTGTGTAGACATATATATGTTTTTGTTTCACCTTAAGCTTAGAACTAATGTAAATATTGTTGAACACGCGCTTCTTAACAAAAAATTCAAAATACAATAAATTTTTTGGCCCCCCCCCCAAAAAAACACAGAATCACCGAATGCATGTGTCATCTGACGATTGAGTTATGAAGGGGGAAGGGTCACATGAGGTCACCAAGATCACACAAGTTCACTAACACGTGTGATTCGACCCAAGCACTATTGTATCCAAGTGTCATGAAAATACACCAAGCAATTTTATTAATTCTGATGATTTTGGGGCCATGACCTTTTATGACTCTAGTTGAACCTTTGACCACTTTTTAAGATGGGTACTTGTGAGACTACCCAGGACCATTCCATTTCAAATGCCATGGAATATGTGGATGCTACGTGCAACAGTGGGCAATTCTGTTAGGGTGTTACCATTTTTACCACGACAAAAAAACCACGACAGAGACACACCCACACTCCCAACACAAAGTTCTACCCTCTTATCAATGAAAAAAAACACCTGGTTTTACTGCATACAGAGAAATTAGAAATTCTTAAATAAATTAAAAAAAGCAAAAAATAACAAAATGCATCGGTCCTCGGACCGCTTAATGTGTCACCTGCCGTCATGGTTAGTGAAATGTGAGTGCCTAACAAGACCTTTGACCTTGATATGTGACCTTTGAACCTCATCAACAAATGAGGGATCCCATTTTGCACCTATGATTCAAATTTGGGTCCAATTGAACTTCAACTTTTGCAATGGGTCAATTTTACATTTGCAGCCCTTCTTATCGGTCCGCGTAGCGACAGTAAATATTACTTTTCACTCGGCCATTTTGGGGCCGTTTTTTGTTCGCGATGTTCCGTAAATGTCGGCCGCATTTCGGCCTTTGAAAATGTTACGTGCAATTACTGTCCGTGCGGGTGGTTTCCCCCCTAGAAATTGTCGGTGTAATTCTTTAGCTTTGAAGTTTTTTTGGGTAAAAAACGGTGTTTTTAGTAAAATTTGTTTGCTTTTATGTTAAATGGAAGTTTGGGTTTGTTTTCCGTGATTTTGAAGTATGTACGAGATCAGTCATCACTGCTTTAAAGAAATACTGAAAATTGGCGCTTCCTAGAGTGCGGATTTTGTTTAAAACAATCACTTATACGTGTAGTGAAATAAATGTTGCTGCCAAAAAAGGACAATTATGTGATGGTGTGGTTTTCCCTTGGGCATTTTTACAACGCAGGGTTAGTTGGGTAAGTACACTGTGTATAAAGCGGGTAGTCCAAGGTTGCTTCTGACTAGACCCTCCATTGCTTGTGGTCGTGTCCCGGGCTCTGACGTGTCGAGCTAAATAGGCGTGGGGTTACCTGGAAGAGCTTTTTGATCTAATTAACCAATGATACTTGGTACTTGCTAGTAAAAACCTCCAAGGACCCATAAGGGAATTTGACTGGAGATGGGTGGTCACAGAAATTACTAGGGAGTAATGCTGTACTTACATGCGGTTCTTGTTTGTTGATCCATGTTTTGTTTGAGTTAAAAAACAGTTCCAGTCTTTTCATTTTCGTGGGAAAAATGAGTTAGCGATTGGTGCAGATGGGTGGTGTAGATTTTGAGTTGGCTGGTTATTCCTCTCTTGCCCTGTCGGTCTTGGGTGAATGTCGTTCTTGGAGATGTCAAGTTCATCATGTTGTATTTTATTGAGCCAAACGGTGATTTTTCTTTTCTCTTCTTCTGCGTTCTTGTAGATTACCAGCGAGGGTGGATGCAATTTCCGGGTAAAACACTAGCTTTCACGGGTGAAATTCCCAGTATTGAATCGGGCTGCTCTCCTTTGGACGTTTTTCAAGGATGGTTATTCCTTTGCTTGGTGGTAGGATCCCAGGCCCGCTATTCCATATTCGCGATGGGGTCTAACAAGAGGATGGTAGAGCCTTTCTTTGATATTAATAGTTGCATGATGGAAGTTTCTCTTGATGAAACCCAGGATTTAGAAGCTTTTGATTCAGCATATTTGGCTTTGCTTGTTATTTTTAGAAAATTTTTAATTGTTTGGGTGTAACAGAGAATGTTTGTTTTTTTTCGCATATGACCATCACAAAATTCTACATATAGGCATAAATCATAACAAAAGAATTAACACAAATCAAAACTGAATAAAATAGCACTGGAATGAATAAAGAAAAAATTCGTACAAATGAAAAACTAAAAAAAAAACCGAAAATAATAAGAAACAAATGAGACTATAATAACACTTATTTAAAAAACCAATAAATTTTTTTTTTTTTTTTTTTTTTTTTTTAAATAAATTGTTAAAATAAAAGAAATATAACATAAAAAATAACATAACAGACATTTCTATAGCGGCCTTCTCCCCAAAAGGACTAGAATATAAAATGAGAAAAAAATGGAACCAAATAATTTTTAAAAAAAATAGTACAAAATAATGATAAAGACCACGAACGTACAACAATAATCAAAAAATAAAAGCCAAAACGGTAAGAAAGAAAAAAAACGGGGATAATAAAAAATTTTTAAAAATTATAAAATCCAAGCCGTATACACAAAAATATTAATAATATAAATTAAAACACGTAGGGGTGCAAATAAAGATGACTAAATAATTAAAATAAAAAAACAATAAACACAAATACAATTAAAACCAAAATTTTGAATACATACGAAAATCTCGAAATGCAAAATATAATAGAAATAAATCAACACTAATTATTACTAAAGTAATCGTACAAAAAAAATTAAATAACAAATTACAGATGGACTAAATAGGTACAATAAAAACTACTATAATAGAAATGAACAGCTATACAATTACATAAAACAAAATAAACACTAGAATAAAATATATACATTAATAATTAAAACTCAAACTAAACAAACAAACGAAAGGAATTGTTCGCGAATGATTGCATATTGTTACACCTGTGCGTCATCATATCCAAGCATTGTCAGAAAACTTCAGCTTTAATTCTTGGACATCCTTTCACCTTACAACTTGCATGTAGCTAGATCAGACCAAACTATAGTCTACCACCAACAGCTACCCATCACCACTGAAAGAATTCTCTACCCATCACAGCTTTTGTTTTCAGTGACAATCGTGCATCTTCTGGAACACACCCCTCCAGCTTTACTGGATTCCGCTCAGTCCACTGGTATTTTCCGGTAGGCGCCTGAAGGCCACCTCACCTCCGCTAGCTACCACACGACCTTCTTTTTACGTGCACCAGTCCTTTCTTCCTGCACCCTTTGTTGATCTTTGTTCCTGTGCCCAAGCACCATTTTGCACCTAGAACAACAAAATTCTCGACTACTGAGTGATGTAATGGTTGGAAGATAGATAAGATTAAGATGCAGTCAACATCACACTCACAAAAAACTTGCAAGCCGCCTGAATATGCAGCCACGGAATTTACCAATCATATTTGACCTCAATTCAAACAATCTAACAACTTGTCAGAAAAACGTCTGCTTCAATTCAACATACAATTCCAGCCAACCTCGTTAACAAGGCTCAGAGCGACCGTCAGGTTCGACCGAATCAACACAACCACCGCCAACATACCACTGCAAACACACACAATTTACCACCCAGCCTCCCCCACCCTAACCAGTCCCCCCAAATACCGAAACCCTGAAACCATAGAAGCCGAGAACCGCCGCGAAATTCTAGTGTTACAACTTGACCTCACATGACCTTTGACCTAGTATGCACCTTTACCTCATCAGCAAATGAGGATCCATGTTGCACCGGATTCAAGTTTGTTTGCCAATTGACCTTCATCAACGTTTCAAGAGTCAATTTACATTTTCAGCCTATTTTATAACTTATCTCACATGACCTTTGACTTGGTATGCGACCTTTTGACCTCATCAGCAAATGAGGTATCCCATTTTGCACCTAAGATTCAAGTTTGGTTCCAATTGACTTCAACTTTTCAAATGAGTTCAATTTTACAATTTTTCAGGCCTATATTTTACACCTTGACCTAACATGACTCTTTGACCTTGGCATGGTGCCCTTTGACCTCATCAAAAGGTGGGGGAATGCCATGTTGCACCTGTGACCCAATTAAGTTTGGTTTTAAATCCATCAAAGTTTAGAATATTAACCAACCGGCCACCCTTTTTCACACAACATCAACAACACCAGACTACACACAGACTAACGTGGTATTCGTTCGTGCCAGTCCAAAATCACCGGTGGAAGATCCTCTTTAACTCAGCTGATAGTTTCAGTCATCTCCGGGTTGATCAGGCCTGGAATTCCTCTTGGGGACCTTGTAGACTCACAATCATCTAATTAATGGGGCTAATGGTTTGTGGCTCCCACAATCCAGTTTGGTGAAGGTTTCTCTTCCGATCTTTGTGAAGGAAGTTCTTTGTACAACGCCAGTTCTGAGTCTGTTGAGTTGACCATGCTTCCATCAGGTCACAACACAGCCTTTTGGGCTTAGCTAGATGGGCTGTCACAAACTGCTTAGGTTCATCGACGTAGAGATAACCATTGCTCACTCACCATCTGTCTGATCCCGTAATGATCCGATAGGGTACTGGATACTGCAGTGTCATGGCAATTGGCTAGCAAAGTGATTCGTGAATTCTCTGATCCCCAAAGGGTGTTAGTGGGTGGGTTAGGCTACCAGGTTCATCACTTTCTTAGGCGAGCTTGATCGTCTGAAGGTTCTCCTAAGGTTTTCAAGGAGCTATGTAGACAGAATTGGAAGGTTTCTACAGGCGTCGCCAAAAGGCAACCACTAACAACAACTACAACAACATGGACAAAGTGATCCCTATGGTCTTCCTGCCTTATGCGCTACACAAAAAGCACTGTTTCAGAAGAATGTGAAAAAAGCAAAATGCAAATGCGCTTTTTTTTTCTTTGAAAAATGCCATTAAAAAATTTATATGAAATGGTGGGAATAAAAAAATCTTGCATGTTTGACCTGTAACTTTTTCATTTTCTTTCTGAAAAATTTTTTAACAAACTCTTTCAAGCGATAGAACCCTAAACAAAAACTAATTAATATCCTAGACATACCAATTTTAAAACACATGTGTGCGGTCTTCTGAGACAAAACTTTTTTTTTTTTTTTCTGTGGCCTTATAGAAGATCTTTTATGTCGCCTAATATAGTATTTTTTGTAAATTGTTCATTGAGAGGTTATGTGACCCTGAACAAACCTATTCCAAGCAATCATAACCGAGCCTCTTATTATATGCAGAAAAACATATTATAGGTCAGTGTTAAGTGTCTCATAAATTAACAGACTATATGGTAGAGTGAAAAATGCGACTGAGACAACACTTAGTATTTTTCCACAACAGGGGGGGTACGGACACGCCGATTAACAACAACGGTGAATTCATCGGCATCAACATCGGCGTACCTGAGTGCTAGTCTTAATCAAAGACTAACGGTACACAGTAAGGAGGGCTCTTACACAAATCGGACAAAGACTTGACTTTAGAAAGGCTATAGCTGAGCACGAATATTTAAATCTTAAATGACCGTTATTGAAAATTGCACTGTTCTGCAGTGAGGTTAATCCACTACCTAGCGGAAAATTATCATGAATTACTAAGATCTTTTGAACAACTGTTTTAAGGACTGATTTGTAATGTCACTGGTACCGATGCCTGCCACGAGAAATACACTTCAGAATTCCATAAATTAACCCGTTGGAAATCCCAGATGCCCAACTCGAGCAGATCGTATCCAACCTCCCCTGATCCACATTTCCACACCGGGTCATGTTTTTTGCCCAACATAATTTCCTTGACCTGATCTTAACCCTGGCTTACTATATTGGTCTACATAAATCCCTAACTCGAGATTCTGGCAATAGTACAAACAAATTACACACTGGATGTTGCAAGGTTTGCAATTTTCCCGGCGCAACAGTTTTTGAAGGTCACCCAAAGCTTGTGTCATAATAGTAATTTCATATGCACTCAATAGATTTCTTGCCTTGTATTGTGCTACATAATTTATCTTAAAGAGAGAAAAGAGAGATTTTAATTTGCTTATATTCAATGTAAGCATGCCTGAATTTCGATTTGCTCCTATAACGAAATTAGAAATTTTCCCAATTTTTGTACCAAAGAAATATTTCTCATCTTAATCCTTACAGTGGGGAACTTTTTGATGGAAAGCTTTACAATCAGGGCAAAATCAGTACTGGAATTCCTCTTGGGGACTTGTAGACCTCACAATCATCTATGATGTGGCTAATGGTTTGTGGCTCTCCACAATCGCAGTTTGGTGAAGGTTCTACTCCGATCTTGTGAAGGAAGTTCTTTGTACGACCAACGCCAGTTCTGAGTCTGTTGAGGTTGACCCATGCTTTCCTATCAAGGTCACAGCCTTTGGGCTTGCTAGATGGGCTGTCCACAAACTGCTTTAGGTTCAAAGTAGAGGATGACCATTGCTCATACCATCTGTCATTGATCCAGTATGATCGATAGGGATACTGTGACTGCAGTGTCATGGATTGGCTAGCAAAGTGATTCCGTGGAATTCTCTGATCCTCAAAGGGTGTTGGTGGTGGGATTAGGCTACCAGGTTCATCACATTTCTTGGCGAGCTTGATCGTCTGAAGGTTCCTCCTAAGGTTTGCAGGAGCTATGCCAGACAGAATTGGAAGGTATTCTACAGGCGTCGCCAAAAGGCAACCACTAACTAACAGACTACAACAACAGTGGACAAAGTGATCCCTATGTGTCTTCCTGCCTTAGGGCAGGCGACACAAAAAGCACTGTTTCAGAAGAATGTGAAAAAAGCAAATGCGAAATGCGCTTTTTTTTTCTTTGAAAAAATGCCTTAAAAAATGTATATGAAATGTGGGAATAAAAAAATTATTGCATTTTTGACCTGTACTTTTTTCATTTTCTTTCTGAAAAATTTTTTAACAAAATCTTTCAAGCGAGTATAACCCTAAAAAAAAACTAATGCGCTAAAAGACCAATTTTAAACAAAATGTGTGCGGTCTTCTGAGACAAACTTTTTTTTTTCTTGGCCTTATAGAAGAGTCTTTTATGTCGCCTAATATAGTATTTTTTTGTAAATTGTTCATTGATGAGGTTATGTGACCCTGAACAAAACCTATTCCAAGCAATCATAAACCGAGCTCTTTTATGCAGAAAAACATATTATAGGTCAGTGTTAAGTGTCTCATAAAATTAAACAGACTAATATGGTAGAGTGAGAAAATGCGACTGAGACAAACAACATTAGTACTTCCACAACGGGGGGGTAGGACACGCCAACTTAACAACAACGGTGAATTTAAATCGGCATCAACATCCGGCGTAACCTGTGTGCTAGTCTTATCAAAGACTTAACGGTACACAGTAGGAGGGCACTCTTGCACACATCGGACAAAGACTTGACTTTAGAAAGGCTATAGCTGATCACGAATATTTAAATCTTAAATGACCGTTATTGAAAATTGCACTGTTCTGCAGTGAGGTTAATCCACTAACCTAAGCGGAAAATTATCATGATATTACTAAGATCTTTTGAACAAATGTTTAAGACGTGATTTTGTAATGTCACTGGGACCGATGCTGCCACAGAAAATACACGTAAGAATTCCATAAATTACCGTTTGGAAATCCCAGATGCCCAAATCGAGCAGATCGTATCCAACCTCCCCTGATCCACAGTTCACACAGGGTATGTTTTGCCCAACATAATTTCCTTGACCTGATCTTAACCCTGGCTTACTATATTGGTCTACATAAATCCCTAAATCTAGATTCTGGCAATAGTACAAACAATAGTACACACTGTATGTTGCAAGGTTGCAATATTTAAAGGCGCAACAAGATTTTGAGGCACCCAAATATTGTGTCATAATAGTAATTTCATATGACACTCAATATATTTCTTGCCTTGTATTTTGCTACAGAATTATCTTAAAAGAGAGAAAAGAGCGATTTTAATTTGCTTATATTTCAATGTAAAGCATAGGCTGAATTTCGTATTTGCTCCTATACGAAATTAGAAATTTCACAATTTTTGTACCAAAGAAATATTTCTCAGCTTAATCCTTACAGATGGGGATCTTTTTTGATGGAAAGCTTTACATCAGGGCAAAAATCAGTACTTTCGATTTTTTAGGGATACCCGGTATGTGAAAACTCTCGTTGCAGCTTTAAAGGTTTGATCAAAATGATAAACGTCACATTAGTGGGAAACAAAGATTATCACTGGTAATTCGCAGAATTCTGTAACTACCATTGAATACCAGTCCTATAGGTCTACATAAATCCCTAAATCTAGATTCTGGCAATAGCTAACATCCATGGCTATACATACTGTTACAAGGTCGCAATATTTAAAGGTTTTATCAAAATGATAAAACTCACATTAGCGGTAAACAAAGATTATCACTGGTAATTCGCAGAATTCTGTAACTACCATTGAATACCATTTATATAGGTCTACATAAATCCTTAAATCTAGATTCTGGCTATAGCTAACATCCATGGCTATACATACTGTTACAAGGTCGCAATATTTAAAGGTTTGATCAAAATGATAAAACTCACATTAGTGGGAAACAAAGATTATCACTAGTAATTCGCAGAATAATGACAACTACCATTGAATACCAGTTCTATAGGTCTACGTAAATCCCTAAATCTAGATTCTGGCAATAGCTAACATCCATGGCTATACATACTGTTACAAGGTCACAATATTTAAAGGTTTGATCAAAATGATAAACGTCACATTAGTGGGAAACAAAGATTATCACTGCTAATTCACAGAATACTGAAACTAGGTTGAATACCAGTTATCCGTAAATCTGGCAATAGCCCGGGGCAATAGCTAACATCCATGGCTAGATACATGTTGTTACAAGGTCGCAATATTTAAAGGTTTGATCAAAATGATAAAACTCACATTAGTGGGAAACGAAGATTATCACTGGTAATTCGCAGAATAATGACAACTACCATTGAATGCCAGTTATTCAAGTGCAGAAGGTTGAAACAACACACTGTAACTCTGAATATAATATGGTCTGCCCATAGTCTAATGTTTGACTGCACTTTAAGTCCATGATCAGCGTCAAAATACATGCACAATATTGATCAGCACTGAAAAATTCAAAATTTAACGCTGGTCATCCCTATAACTTGCTGTTTCAAGAAATCTTTATTTATGGATCACATGTGTAAGACTCAAATTTAGAAATTTATATGGAGACAGCTGATTGTGTCTTTGTTTTTGTTGTGTTTTGGTTTTCTTTGCAAATAAGCACCCAAATCTTTTAAACACAACAATTGAAACAAATAGTCCTTCGCTTCCCTTTGACCCAAGCATTTTTTAATTCAAAATCAATCCATTTCTTTCTTCCCCCCCCCAAAAAATGCCTGATTTTCTGCGTACATGAAAGTCAGCCCATTTTTTTTTTTTTTTTTTTTTTTTTAAAGGGGGTATTACTCCAATTTACGTAAAAACAGCTTTCATCTTATAGAATGACCATCGTCCCAAACCCCATCTGCAAAGTCAGCCGCTGATATTTCAATCCGTTTTTGTTTGGAGAAGGCTAAAAATGTATTCTGGCAAGTCCACTAGAGGACTCTGTAAAACTATAATTGGTCAACCAAAATGGGGTCACATTTCCGCTCATAACTTACAAACTAAACACCTTCTCGCCCTACGATTTCACAGCATAAATGAAAATGGTAGCTTTCGTCAGCTATCAAAATTTTTAACACATCCGGTAAAATTTGGGGTTCTGGGGACGAGGCCATTATCGATCTGTCACCTGGAACCTTTAAATTACTTATGAGGAGGAACCTATCACAAAATAGCAACTCAAACAATTGCTTGCGATCCATTCTGTGTATTGAAGGCACTATAGCATTGGATAATTGGTTTTGTTGGCTAGCGGTTCATATCGGACGAGGGTTCAGCGCAAGAAGGCCAACTGCAATATCTGCCAATGTTAGATTTGGCAGGTATAAACACTTAATAAGAAAACATACTGCAAATGGCAGCTATTGCAGATGGGCCTTCTTGCAGTAAACCCTCGTATTGTGATTGTCCTTCCTGAGCCGTACTATTTATACTCAAAATTGGAGGCGATTTTAACACTCTAATAGCACACAAAGGCAGCATTTATAATACCTGCCACATGTATTGGTCGAGCATCATTGATCACTTGAGCACAGTAAGTAGTTAAACCAATCCCATAATGCAATTGCAATGTGGCTATACTGTATCTACTGTACACTTAAACACTGTCAGTACTTCATAGGCCATAAAAAGGGTTCCAAAATTTTCAAGAACCACAAGATATTTCATGATCATCTAAAAATTCTTCGTCCGACCAATGCTTTAGTCCGGGTTTGTTCTGTGTTAAAGAAAGGAATTTATTGGCTAATTATCTGCCATATATCATGGAATATCCACTAAATAGACGTACTAGATGGTTTTCATGTTCCTTGGGAGTATTCCTTCCTTGGCGAAAAAATCCAGATTTTATCCGACAAATGTCACGACTGTAACAACAATCATGGAAGCTGCCATCTTTATTATTCCCTGTGCTATATTTACAACACCGCACGCAATACTGAAACTGAAGCCAGTGAAAATATATCACGCGGCTTCTGTTTCGGTATTGCATGCGGCGTTGGAAATATAGCAACAGGAATACGAGGGCAGCTTCCTGTTGTTGTACAGTCGTGACCTTTGTCGGAATAATCTGGTTTTTTTCGGCAAGGAATACTCCAATGTACATGAAACCATCTATACGTCGTATTTAGGATATTTCCATATATATGTGCCGATAATTTATGCCAATAATTCCTTTAAGATAATGATTTTTTGTGGGATCACATGATCACATTGAGTAAATTTCCCAAAATGGTGCATTGTGGCTTGATTGCAATACACCCGCTCAACTCAAAATAATAACATTGCATTATAATGGGTTTAACACTGATGTGATGCATATTGCACTTCAATGCACCAATGAATTCACGTCATAGCCAAAAGTGCTCTGTACTGCTTTTATCTAGAAGTACATTGTATAGCGAGATAATTAGCTAGTGGTATCATTTTTCACCATTTAACCATTTTGATTATTTTTTGTTTGTATAACCACTCCCAGAATCAACCTACTACTTAAACTCTATATGGAAAAAAAACTATTTAGGTTTTTTTTTAATTGGAGTTCTGAAGGCAACAAGGGCAACAAATTTGAAACCATGTGGACAGCCCGGTGGACAGTTTCGTTAATATAACACAAGAATGTTTCTGGAAATATGGATATTGCCAAAGTTTTTGATCTTGATTTTTTTTAAGGTGGGTGGGTGGGGGTTAAGCAGATATGGGACCAATGCACGCGGGGGGGAGGAGTTAACAACACAACCAAGGTGGAGATGGGTACCAGATAAAAACTCGGGGTTTGATTAGCATTCAATTAAGCGAGTGGTGATTATTAAAGTTTAACGACCACTCAACACAATTGTGTTATAGTGTCATGCATTGTCATTTAACATGAAATATAAAAAACAACGCATATTAAAACTTCATGTCAATGCATAATTACAATTAACATTAAAAAAGGATACAATCCTACAGTGATGAACACAAAGGCATTCACCTATCCAGGTATAAAACAAGATAAACCAACTACTTTTGAAAGAACACTAGCAAACATGCTCAATAAAAACAAGTTCAAAAGATATTACTGATAAATTTCTAACTATACACATATTAGACTGATGACAAAGGTCATCACTCTCATGACCCAAGCAAAAACTTCAACTTCAAATACAGATAAATCGACAATCACATCAGACCATGCAAAATGAGATCCCCTTTAACAGACCAAATAGCTTGTCTCATACATGTCATTTATAAATGGCTCAAGTCACTGGGCATATGCCAACTGAGAGGATTTTAAATTACATCAACCAATATACGTAGAAACCCTAATATGCTTACTATTTACTATACAAAAAAAAATAAATAGGTGGTCATGTAAGACAACAGTGGGGTTTGCTAAGGACTCGTAAGGAAGCTTGCTCTTCAATCCGATGTTTGATGTAACAAAATTGGATTGTCTTTAGGCAGATGCTGAACCTCCCTAAATATATATCTTCCCAAATAATATATATTCATTTCGATCACCCTGAATGACGACACCCCCCAAGTGACGTCATACCCCAAATCCTCTTCTCTTTTCAGGTCTCCCTCGACAAGATAACATCTGCCGGGGGCGGAGACGGGCGGGTCAACTAGGAGAAGTAAGCAAGCATTCATAAGAAGTCATTGAACACCACTGTTCTTACATGATATACAGGAATTGCTTACTTCAATCCGATGTTGATGTAACAAAATTGCCTTAACCTCGCCAGATTAGACACAGGTACTAGCGGCGGTGAAGGATGAAAACGTCAACCTGGATTGGGTGAATCGAAATGAGTATGACTATGAATTGCAGCCAATTAGAAGTAGTAAGAGCAGCGCAAGGTAATGCCAATACCAAATAGATGAAAACCTAAGCACACCACTTACTAAGAGAATAATTTGTGAGCCCACCTGAAAGAGTGGCCGGCAGGAAGGTAAAAAAATGGCCAGATAAGTGACGTACCTAGAGGAGACTTCACACAAAACCAGCACCCATGTGCACAACACAGGGCGCATAACTGAGAGGTGTACTCCCAAGTATGAGGGTCTACAAGGCTTCAGAGCAGCTCGAGCCATTAGACAGATCGCCACCTCTGGGCCCATGACGGGCCGAGAGGAAGGGATACCCGGTGAGCGGAGACTGTGGAGGGCGGAAAGAAGACCAAATCCTCAGACCCTCGGCGGCTACAGTACTCTGCGAGAAACCCGCACAGAGTCAAGGAAAGGAAGACTTGAGTCATCAAATGTACCTAATGCAGCCAGCCCACCATATCCCCCTCACTTGAGCCAAGGGTGGCAAGCTAGTGCGAGGAGCGGAAAAAGAGGAGCATCTTGCGAGGCCGACATAAGACCACTCCGATTCAACACTCTAGACGACGCTACCCCGGGGGTAAGCGCAGCATAGTACAGCAACCACAAGTGTATCAAGTATCTCTTTGTTTACACCAGAGGAAAAAGGACAACCAGAAGATTGACCCCATTCCGGCGGGAACATCCAATAGTCATACTTTGCCTATTCATCGTGAAATGAAAAAGCATCATCAGAAAGGACTACTCGATGTCGCCCGTGAGACGTGACCACCTCAAAACGAATGACCAATAAACGTTTGAAAGGGTGCTGACAAAGAATTCTCAGCAGAAAAAAGGTTGGAGAGAGACCCGATAACAGAAACCAGCTCAAATTTCACTCCAAGGCCTAACCTAAACAAACGGATTGAGGCAGCCAGGAGAGTAAGAGATCTAACAGATTTCCGAAAACCTAAAGTCTAAGGGAAATATCGCGAGTTAAAAAGGGCAGTGGCACCGACTGCCTAGCCCCCAACAGCATTCCCTATCCATACGAATGACTTTTTTAAGGGGGCACGCAATGCCTGGCGAATGGTGAAATCCAATTAGGCATGGACAAGAGGAAAAACCATAAGTGGATAAGACTCCCAGCTGAACCTTAGAGCAAAAAACATATCTGCTAAGTGCAAATAGGATTGCTTCCAAGGAATAAAGAGGAATCCGTAGGCCCGTAGGCAAACTCCTAAATCTAGCGGCTGGAACATCACAGAATAAGAATACTGTGAAACGAAACCCGCCCTAAGGACACCCAAAAGGTTCTCTCACTTTATAAAAAGGTGAGAGGATTGTAATTAAATCACAGTCGCAGCACGATGCCAGACCAAGAGTGGAACTATTAATATATATAAACATGGAAAGGTATATGATAAAGATAATAGTCATCCCACCATGTACAGAATCTGAATCTGGCGGGAAGACAATTATCAACCGAAAATAGAGGGAAAATGTTAGTATAATCACACCTCCATGATCAGAGCAAAACCATTCCAGACATAGATAGATTGGAGTGATACCCCTTTCAACAAATATATTAATGAAAGCACAAGGGATAAAAATAATTAAGTCATGTCAATGTGAAAATGCAGAGACTCATTATCAACCCAATAAATCCATCCCCATGCGAGAGATTGACAGGTTGCACCTGTCATTCCAAAAATTAAAGGCAACAAAAAACCCGCCGCGGCGGCCGGTGAAGTGCCTGTAATGGAGCTGAGAATCCCTGCTATAGCGATGAGAATAAAAGACCCACGCGGGGAGCGGGCACAAAGCCAGAACGAGCGAGAGGCTCGGTGGCGCGTGCCACACACCTAGTAGAGATAAAAGCGACCCATACTGACCACAACTTCGAATAGAAATCTAGCAGGGGCGGTAGACTTGGGCGAGTCTTCCGACACAGAACTTAAGCCAAAAAGAAGAAATTAATCGTATAACATGTCCTCTGTAGGTATCCATCGCCAAGATGGCGGCGGCCTACCCAAACCGCGATCGAAAAGCGATCAGAAGCGATGAAATGGGCATAAAATTAGGCGGAATCGACACACAATTAGGCTACTGACAGAAATTAATCGCCAATCGTATCCATCAACGGTATTCATCGCCAAAAGGGGTGAACGACTATCCGAACTTCGAGTCAATCACGATCCGAAGTAATGAATACAAGCGTAAAAACGTGAAGGAACGGCCAGAGCAGCTCCCGTACCGGAAAAATACTGACTACAGATCGTCGTGAACGCCGGCGAAAGACACCGAGATTTATGCTAACAAGGCGTGAATCCAAAGCGCCATCGACATCAATTCAAGACCATAGCAATTGTGATCCCAATTTGTAGTCCTACCAAATGGACCGAGCAAAGGAATCAGACGGAGTAGCGGGATAAGACCCGTACGAACGCCCCGGGAGAAGGGGAGGGGGAGAGACATTAATCCCAAACCGGTGGCACAACCCTAGGGCTGGCTCAAAAAGCATCGGTTGGCGTTGTGTGTTTATTAAAAAACACCGCATCCAAACTGGACCCAGGAGGGGTCTGCGCTCGGAAGACAACCGTGCGACTATCTAAGAGGCTGCAAACGCTTAATAAAGACGTAAGCCGACCCGAAGAACCGGATTGAATGGATGACGTCGAGTCCCACACCGGAGAGCCAACTAAAGGAAGTTGAATCCAAAAAAGGGAAGGCATCATAAAAGGATTATTGACGCCACCCATGAAGCTACGGGAGCCGATACCACCAGTGAAGGCGGCAGCTATGCCCCGAGCGTCCCCGTGTGGTAGGAATACCCCGACGCATGCTGTCCCGAGGAACGCTGGCGAGCAAGCGCCGCCCAAGGCAGCAGAGGACGGACACCCCAGAGGGGGTGCACAGTCCGGCGAAATGGGTTCAGTCCCCGCAACGAAATACTCACAACCAAAGGATTGTCCTAGTTAATTAATGTAACAAGCGACACGGCTTAAACACAGGCCAGTATCCATTGGGTAGATGAAACGATGCCCCATCGCCCGAATCCCGGAAGGGGATTGAGGCGATTAAGGGCGAAGCCTCACAACAGTTGACCTCAGCAACTACCCGCATGAACAGAATACGGGTAGTAGCTAAAAGCCCTCGGTGGATGTAATGGCCTATATGTATGCGACGTATTATTATTAAAAAAGGCAGTAACATGAACGGGACCTGTACACCAGTAATAAAAATAACAAGCATACCAGGGTGCCGCAAAGTAGTCACACCGAAACCTCCGCCTACACCCGAGCCCCGAACAGGGACAAAAGAGGGTGTATACCGCAAGAATAACTAAGACAATCTTCACAAATTGTCACCTACAGCATACTCCAGCGCCGATGACCGATTGTCAACGG
>JAMKCH010000628.1:0-61231 GCA_023653785.1 Ophioderma brevispina
AGTTTAATCTGGGAACAGTTGTATTGAACAAAGCCCCATCCATATAGGTGCATAAGTTTTGTACGTTCTCTGTAAAAGAATGTGAACTTAAACATTTAGTCTGATTGAAAAGTCATTTTGGAATAATGCATGTGTCTAGATGACTCACCAAAATAGTAGTTTCTCATATAGCCATTAGTGTACTAGCCCTTTAAGATAGTCCAACATGAAACATATACAGGTCTTGCTAGATCTCATTACATACAAAGGTGATGTTAAAATTCAGATTTTTTTAAAAAAAATTTTGAATGGGCGGCCATTCAGGCTGACCTTGGGGACACTGCTAAACTGAGGAGGCCTTTGACTGTGGTACGTTATAAACAAGACTTCTGTATGATGTTTATGAAAAAAGTATTTAAAAAAATCAACTTAAAAGATCAAAAACTCAAATTCACACAATACAAATTAAGGTAATCTTATTGGAGAAAAACAAAAATTAATTGGCAAAAAATACCCTTTTCCCCGCATGCACAAGGAAAAAAAATTGAGGTTCATGGACCAAAATATTAGGATCAGTTTGTTATGGAGTTGGGTAAGACACAACATTGTATAAATAATTTTCAGAAAAATGTCTTAACAGTAACAGATGTCAATACTAGCATCCATCTCAGGACCACTGCAGTAGACATAATACCGTCCTGACACTGTTTATATTTTCCCACCCCAACCAAGTACAGCTTTAGCAACGTACTTCACCATCTTTCTCCTGCCCCAATGACTGGAAAACCATATAAACATGACAATCATTTTAATAGACAACTGTCAATATCAGTCTTCTACTACAGACTGTAAAGGGGAGGTGCTCACACATTCCACAGCCACTGATGGGCAATGGGGGCTGTGATTGTCATTATTTGGGAGTGTGAAAGAAAAGGAAGCTGGCACCAATAAGGTGATATGGTGATTAGTCTTTGATGGAGTGAAAACAGGGGAAAAAGTGTTTGCAGCAGCAATATCACCAAAACTGATGGGTAGACTGGCATCCAAATACTAAAATTTTTTTTATTTTTTGCTTTTGTTTTTGCACGATTAATTTTATCTTGCGTCGATGACTTTGATAATATGTTTGCATTATGATTTTAATTTGCCATTTTAAAACTCCATGACCCAGACCTTTGCATGTTGATATTTTTGTGGAAAGCAGTATTGAGTGTAAAACTGTATGTTTCCACTTTTACAATCCGACGATCTTCTTAGTGACCAAGGGTAATTTTTTCCTCTTCTCTCTAATTTTTTTTTACACGACCTGTTTGCTGATACTTATCAAAAAATCTGGCAATAATCTGTAGAAATGCTTTCAAGAAGTTGTAAGTAGAGCACCTTACGAAAGCCAAAATTACTACATTAAAGGCCACCGGGTAAATCCTTACAACTTGCTGATGCACGCACCGGATCATCTCATGATGGGATTTCAATGTTAAGGGTCTCTTTAGCTGGGAATATGTTTTGCTTGATTTAGCCGTCATGGATTTTGAAGTCAGGACAAGGCCTGATGTTATTTGCACTCTCTGGAGGCCTCTCAAATCCTCTGCCACAAATATCCTACAAATAAATCCCTCAATGTTACTAGATTGTCAGGAATCAGTAGCGGGCCAATCTGTTAAATACTGGATTTCATTAGGATTTGGGGATTAATTTATGGATAATATGTTATTTATTTTTGGTTCTCTGGTTTCAGGTTTGGTGCTAATAATATTTTTCATGTGGCAAAGAAAAAAACCAAGCTATGATTCGGCTAAATAATACAAAGATACATTTCTTGTCCATATTATGATTGATAGACCACCCCGATTGCATGTAAATCCATAAAAAAGAGAATTTGAAGACTATTACTAAAGCATAGTATTTTGTCACAAAAAATAAATTTTAGCATCAAAAGGATGACACGACAGGCAAAATGCATGCTGTAAAACTTGCACCTGGATTTCTTGAGCATGTAATGGGTCTTTAGTACATAAATGTTTTAGCTTTATGTAAATAGGTTCAAACATATGCCGTGCCAGATTAAATATAACATGAAAGATAAAAAAATTTAAACTCCGATTAGTGCTCAAAGAGTGACCCCCTGGGGATTGGACTGGGGACACCTGTGATTTTTTAAAGGTGCATTTGTGATTCCAGCACCTTCTTCTTTTTATTAATGTTCACGATATCCTTGGAAAAGGTAATCACAATTTTTAGCTGATCCGGTTTTGTGTATCAGCAAAATGTCGTTTCCCACGGTTCTCATAGGCGGACTGTGCTATAATTCTGTCCGTTTATGGACAGGAAAATACAAAAAGGTGAATTCTTTCAGACTAGAACGAATCTGCACGTAATTAGATTTGGCACACATGGGATTACTAATGTTAACGGTTCAGATTGATATGAAAAATCTCAACTTTTTGAGGGAAAAGGGGGGACGAGACTGTGGATAACGAAATGACCCTTTCAAAAACATTAGTCCAACCAGTGGGCACCCACTCGGTAAATATTTGTTATACATAAAATGAAAGTGAACAGCGGATTTTCATATTATATGAACTGTCGCTCAAAGTTTTGTATGTTGGCCTAATGGTCACTTAAGAGTAGATTTCATCTAAAACCTTGAAGGAAAGAAATTAGAGGTTAGAAGTTACGGGACAGAAGTGACAACACTTGCAATAGTAGTGTTAAAAATTACAAAATGCATCTGTAGCTAAAACACGGTTTAACAACATACACAGTTTAAAACCACGGCATACAACTGAATGCTTTGACAATAATTTCCTAACCTCATGATCTGAGCTCTTGAAAGGAGTATTTTGGTTATTACTGCTTGTTGAGTATTACTGACAATTACAAATTGTCTCAACACAAAAAGCTTGAATTTGGAAGGTATTACTCAATGACCGACTACCTTCGCAGAGAATGCAGTGCGTCACAACAAACACATTGACGGCAGTGAAGTTAAGCCTGAAAATAAAACAAGTGCATGAAATTAGTACATGTTACAGGAGAGAAATGTCATCAATTCACTTGCTATTTTTGAATTGCGACTGAGGTTAGCATAATTCATTAGTAGGGTTTACGGAAAGGTGATTTTTGAATTCACTTTCAGGAAATGTTACGTCAGTGACCCCCTTATATTATGAGAACTTAAGGTTCACACACAAGAAAGTAAGTTCAACAAAGATTCACGCAATCGTCAACTGGGAGCCCACGATGTGATGCGCCAAATCCACCACCGCCACTAACGTCGCCGGACCTTACGCTAAATATGGCTGCTTCGCTTGTGGCCGTCGTTATGGCCTTCTGTGAAACTAGGCCTTAAATATTATTGAAACTAACGGCCAAATAGACCGAAAATGAAGAAAACCCCGCACAAGTCCCAAATTCTTTGGAATGGACCGCACCACCTGCTTGTCCAAGGTGCTTACAAGCACAGTGGCTTGCTTGGTCTGGTGGATTAAGCCGGAAATGCACAGAGGGTCCCTAGTTGCGGCCAGTAGACATGGAATCGGTAAGTGTTTAAATTTGTACTGCAAAAAAATGCCAAATTATTCGAATCAACTCAAAAGAAATTGCTAAAAAGGCAACTTACGACATTGACTTGTGAAGTTTCGCTTAAGGCTGCACGTTTGCACTTCAGGATTAAAGTGAATCGAGGACTCCAATGCAAAATTTGATTAACTTTTGTCCCAGTGTAAAAGAGGCATATGACAAAAAGTCGTATGGGTATGTGTCGTGGTCAAGAGTTTGTGCTTCTTCTGCATTTCTTTCGATCCACTGTTCAAGAATGCTTCAGTTCTTTGACCCCAAATTAAGCTTCCAAAGACCGTAAATTGGTCTTTAAAACTCCGAAGGCTCTACTTTCGAAGAAAATAATTTAGTTCTCAGCCCCAATTTTTGCACCTTGTGCTGGTACACCCTACCCCAAACCAAAAATTTGGTGCACCCAGCCTTAATCCGTTCCACAAGGTACTGGTTCCCCACTCCAATAGGCTCTGTCCAGCTCGAGAGTACGAAGTTAACGACGGCGAGCATATACTTGTACGGGAGTTCAGCGTGCACGTAGGCAAAGCACAAGCGCACTGCAACTCTGAAAGGCGGCACTGGGTATATACGCGCGAGTCGCCACTTTCATACAAGAGGACATTGTAACTGAATGGGAAAAGGTGGTGCTTTTTTGTGTGAGATGCACTGTCTGTAGTTAGCAGTAGTTCGATTGGTTCTGCTGGACCTGTGTAGCAATAGGTTTGTGAGTAGTGGGGCATGTCAGGTGGTCAGTGATGGGTGAAATTACAAGGAGTGTGAGAGAGAAGACACTTCTCTTCTACATGTGGTGTCATCAGGTGTCTGTAAGAGTAGAAAACAAAATGGGCTGCCCGTGGGCATGAAGTTGAGAAATAAGTGTCGGTGGAGGTCTGGTAAGATTTCCCACGGTGTAGTGTATGTCACAGACTGCGAAGATCTTATCTAACTTTGATACTGCGGGAGAGAATAACGTTGTCAAGTCCTCATAGAGAATGTGTGTGTAAATAAAACTAAATCTCAAATATCTCCGGAAAACAAAGGGGTTCTCTGGATATTTTTGCATCAGAGGAATCCGTTAACTATGTTTTGTTTTGAATATGTAGCGTAATTTGGTCTGAACATATGAACCTAGCGAGAAAATTGAAACGTTTTTGTTGGGTACTTCGGTGCTCGCAGACACGGGAAAAGTGAACACGCAATCGCTACGGCCGCAGTCTTTTTCCCACAATGCTTCGATATTTTCTAGTCTTGAGAATTTTTAAAACACTCCCCGGTTTCATTTTACGGCAACTGTTTACCCTGTCATTTTAGGAAAACAGGATTACGTACTACCGACCGCCGTATAATAAGTGCAAATGAGTCTGGTCAGGTTGAATTACTTGGACAAATGCGGTCTTGCTTGAGTTTATGAGAGTGAGGAAGTAAAGCATTGGTTGAGAACTTTTGGCGAGTGGAAAGGGTATATGCGTACTTGTTGTGCTTTCCACCTACCCTTTTTGACCTGGCCATTACGAATCCACTTTGAGTGGTCGGGGGGGGGGGGGGGACCACCACAAATGATACTAGTAATAAATTAATCCAAAGCCTGATAAAAGGCTTAATAGTACTCAGCATGTAAAAAATGAGAACTTTTGCAGAAAGTGGGGAAAGTTTGGTTTAGATTTTGTCAGGCTTCTGATGATTGCCTTACATAAAAAATGAGCGATCTTGTTTATTTCCACCTTCAATGAATCGCATTCGCTTCTTCTGCAGAATTGTAGCCAACTCTCTCTTCTTCCAGCTGGCAACCACTCTGCATACACATTGCTAGGTGGTGATAAGAGTGATACGTGGCAGCTTTTCATGTTTAACTCTTGTCACACTCGGTGACTGAGCTAGGGTTCTGGTTACGTGTTATGCAGGTGGGAATAATTGCACTGCAGTGCTGATTACCTGCTATACAGATGTACAGATGTATATAGGGACATTTGTTTGACTTAGTTTACTGCCAAAAACACCATGCCCTTGGTTTTACACTTTTAAAGTGTTTGGTAATGTTGTTGTTGTTTTGTATTTGTTTATGGGTCTGGTTTTCAGGGATGCAGTCAAATTGATTGATGGTCGAAGTCAAATTCAAGTGTAGTTTTTGTAATCTTTTTTGGAAACTGACAAAAGCCATTGATAAATGTAATTAGGCCCTAACTTAGTACTTGGTTTATATAAAAAGAAACCTTTGTATGTAAAAAAAAATGAGAAATATGGCAGGGACAAGATCGATTACAAAGACACATATGTGCATCTGGCACAAGTTGAGACCAACCACCATTTTCTTTCTTTCTTCTGTGGATTTCCCGCCCATTCGCCATACCAACACAGGATATGGTAGGTTCAGAGCGATCATCAAGGTTGTGTGGTTGTAGTAATTCTGTACATTTTCACACCAGAAAGTAATGCATCAAAAAAAGGGGGCAAATTCCCCTCAAAGTAGCAGGAAAATAAAAAAAATACTGCCAGAAGAATCGGTAGGAAAAATGGGGACAAAGAGAACAAGATCATGAATTTGGCAGAGAAGGGAAACAACAACAACGGATACCAGTAGGCATCTAGCGCGATAGCGTGCACGCTGTGCATGGGAGTGTGATGGGGCATGCATGCATGAAAGTACACACAATAGTTGCCGTCACAACTTTTTCTGAAGTAGGCATCTATATTATGGCGCGAGATTGAGTGCGTGAACGCGCACTAAGTATTTACTTTGCGTGGTTGTCATGGTTCTGTCTGGCGGGGGGGTGGAAAAATGCTGGCCGTAGTCTCATTGTCAAGAGAGAAAAGGAATCATTTTGATGGAGAGTTATGCAAGTTGTTTGCTCGTGCCACCTTAGCTTAGCAATTTGCTTAACCGTCTCTTATACTTGCTGACTGTTTTGTCGTTAAAATGAAATTTTCATTGAACATTCAACTTTGTTGATGTCTTAGTTACAAAATGGTGATTAGGCAAAGGAAAAAAGTTCCTCTTGACTTCCTGTGCACAGAGTTTTTAAAAAAAATTACATTTTACTCATTTTTTGGTCTTACGAAGATAAGTCTATAACGGAGTGCTGGGTGATAGATCAATATGTCATCAAAATTATTTCCAATTACTCAACAGTATGAAAACAAAACAGTTATGGAGGAGTTGAAGCAAAAGGCTATAGGGCCCAAAACACTCACCCCATTGGAATACATTAACCAGCAAGAACGGGCAGAACTATCAAGAAACGCACAGAAAGTGTTACACTGGAACACTTGTAACACATTTCTTGTTAGGACTAAAATCTAGTCAAAACTTGATTTGGTTCACGTGTAGGTGCCTGGCGACTCTTTGCTGCATTGTTAGTAATGTCTCTACCAAGAAACAGGGAACCATTTTTGGATCAATGTCGTAATTAGATATTTTACACCACATGTGCTAGGTAGGCCTGGAGGTTTATGTTTTGGCAGAGTGACCCTGACACTCTGCAAGTTCTTTCATAATAGCAATGCCCGAGTAATTTTACACTAGGTATAGGGAGTGCAATAACATGATTTTGTCACACCTGGAGTATGTTACCTCTGAAATTAGAAAGTTTCTTTGTTATGACTACTAACAACATTATTCTTTTTTTCCTTTGAATGCATTCATTTATTTTATGAACTAGTGTTAGGTGACCATTTGGTTTGTGAGTGTGTGTGTTGGGTGTTTGCTATGTGCTTGTGGGTGTTGAATTGGAAATTAAATGTTAATGGTAAAAAAGGTGGTACATACAAATTAAAAATGTTTACAAAAGGTGGGGATGACAGCAAAAACAATTTAAAGTACAGGTTGATGGGTGGGAGTTCTCACATTGGGAGGAAAGTATGGTTATGTACCACTTATAAGTCCCTCATTTTCAGGCTCTTTTTCAGTTCCAGTGACCCCCATTTTAGGACCATTTCCAGAAGACCCTACTGTTCATGTCCAAAGCCACATTCTACCAAATTTTCTTCAAAACCCCTCACAAAAAGTAGCTGGAATGAGGGAGATCGCAGCGTATTTTTATTGTAAATTTTCTGACAACTAGTTTCGAGACCCCATTCTTTGGGCCTCAAATCAGCCCCCCTCCCGGTACAGGTTAATTATAGTTAGCTGCGTTGATTTGATACGTTGTCCCCTGGCGTTTGGACCCGATTCAATTCGTCGGAGAGGGGGAAAATTGAAAGAATTCAAATGCCCACGTTGCCCCACCGGATTATTTGACGGGTCCATAGAACCCACTCACCGCACTAAATACAATTTCATTCATGTAGGGAAATGAAACAAGAGGTGTATTCAGGCCCTGACATTATCACAAGCCATGATTAAAAGAAGTCCCTGCACCTCATTGAGTTTTCACCTCTGCACAAATGGTACGGGGTAGGTCACATATCAGATGAACTCGGTATAGAAAGCCAGAGAAAGCCAAAATTGAAAAAAAAAGCCAAAAGCAGGATGATCTTGTACGGACAAAATTTGTAAGTACGTGGTTTGACCAGGCTCAGTGGAATACTACTTGGTTGACAGGTGGGGAAGTATTCCTTTTTAAATGGTTTTGATTTGGTAGTAAATGGTGGCTGACAGGAAGGGAAATGTCTAGTAAATGCAATTTAGCTTTATAAATAGAGCAGGTTTTAATAACTCTGACCATTCTGACCAATATATCAGGTCACACATGAGATGTAGTTTTCCTGCTACAATTCTGGCAAATTGAAAACATTGGAAGAGTCAAATGGAAGAAAATTCATTTTTCTTCAAAGGTGTAATAAAGTTGAGGAAAACAGCGTTAATGAGTACTGGTAAATATTTTCTGTTACTAATCTCCCTGGCCTGGGCCTACACAAGCCCTTCCTAATCCTCATGTCATCTATATTTACTGTTTGTTTCATCCCTGAGATACACGTACCTTCAGCAATAAAATTGGGCAAAAATTAGGTTTTTTAACTATATGAGGTAATCTTGTAATGTTTCGCTTGCCCCTGGTGGATGCATTAATGAAATCAGTGGTTGAAAGGACAAAGTCAGTATTCCATGGTGTGATGGAGTGATGGTTGATGGGTGGGGGGTAGTCAGGTAATTGATGGAGACAGGATCCAATGGGAGGGTGATGGTTGGTGGAGCCCAGTGGTTGATGGCATCTGGCGTCAAGAGGGGATTCCAGTTTGTGCAGTAGTAGTAGGCCACCTGCATTTAATTTGGAGCCCTTTTACTGTCTTTTGTTGTTTGTTGTTTTCTTTGTTACTGAGGAGCTTTGCAGGTTAACGACCAACACCAGATGATCGAATGTTTCAATTTTTCAGATATCCCAAGTGACTCCAAAATCCTATTTGTTTTTAAACTATCCATTGGACACTCCGTATGCTTTGCCCCTGTTCTTGACTTGCCATTTAGACCCATTGAGCAATTGCTGGGAGCCTTCAATGTTTTTTGTAAATTAAAAATAAAAAGTGCATTTACATTAGGTTTTTGGGCTACTACTGGGAACAAACTTGATTTTTTTGTTTGGCCTTAAAAAGAACAAATTCACTGGCTTATAGGCCTATATTCCAAACATCCTTTGAAAAAAGGATTAAGACCTGAGATCACCGCAAAAAAGGTGGGGGGGTGTGGTTTGGGTTAGCGTTATTTTTAGTGTTAATCTAGGGGCAATTTCCCCCAAACAAAAAAGGGTCGTCCGCTCCGTGATTTTTGAAAGAGGAAAAAAAAATGCAGTCAAGGGATGTTAGGATATGGGGATTGTCCTGAATTGGTTTGTTTCACCTCATTGCACAACTCACGCCACACCTCTGGATTAAGCCACCGGCCACAGTCCCTTGATGCTCTCGTTTTAGGTTTAAAGAGATTTTTAACATTTTTGTCGCCTGTCGCTCTGCCCTAAGGCAGGAAGACACATAGGATCACTTTGTCCACTGTGGGTTGTGTTGTGATGTCTGTTGATGTCTAGTGTGAAAAAAAAGGTGGTAAACATTTGCATGTAATATCCACATACTGTAATGGATTAACCAAACTGGGTCACAGGTGAAAATGGAATCCCCCACTTGTTGATGAGGTCAAAGGTCACATGCAAAGTCAAAGGTCATGTGAGGGTCAAGTTGAAAAGGGCTGAAAATGTTAAAATGAACCTCATATGAAAGTTGAAGTTCAATGGAACCAACTTGAATCATAGGTGCAACATGGGATCCCTCATTTGTGATGAGGTCAAAGGTCCATGCAAGGTCAAGTATGTGAGTAAGTTGTAAAATAGGGCGAAATGAAAATGTAAAATTGACCTCATATGAAAAGTTGAAGGTCAATGGAACCAAACTTGGATCATAGGTGAAACATGGGATCCCTCATGTGTTGATGAGGTCAAAGGTCACATTCAAGGTTCAAGGCTATTTAGGTTAATCATTCACTAACCGCGACGGCAGGCGACACAAGCGGGCCGAGGGACCGAGGTATTTTTGTAAATGGTAAGAAAAAAATAGCCATCTAAAACAAGAAAAAGAATGTTGTGTAGCGCATAACTCTTTTGACTAATAAAATGCATAGCACTCTGTTTTGAGCGACTTGAAGCTGATGAGACAAAACTGTTTTGGCTTTGTACAAAATAATGTATAGTAGTATGGTCAGTGATATAGAGCCTAATAATCATTACTGGTGTCCAAGTGACAGTTGATTTTAAAAGTATCGCCCATCAAAATGATAAAGGGCCTTTAACAGTTTATAGTGTCAGAAGAAGTGGAATAAATCCTTGGGATTCAGATTTATTGAGAAAGTTTATTGGTTAGTTCTGTGTTTTGTTGTGTGAAAGTGTGAATGCATGTGGTGTGTGAATTAGAATGGTAAGCATGGCTAAATTGATGGTAATTTCGGTGAATGCCGGTATTGGTTCATTGCAGAGGGAGTGGCATAGGGCAGGGGGGTTCTCAATTGGCGGCCCGAGGGCCAAATCCGGGCCTGCCACTCATTGATTTTTTGGCCTCGACTGCTCAAAATATAAGGGAAACATAAGAATTTCGGTGTATTTGGCCCTCAAGTAGGGAACGTTTCAAAAGATGCTTGACAAAATGCAGTTTGCTTGAGATTGCTTTGGTAGTGTGTTATAGGCGTGTCTTATTTGTCTGTGGTAAAAAATGTAAACCTTTACTTGCAAATTTTTTTGCTTGAGGTCATTAGAGGTCATTGCCCCCAAATAGTCAGAATTGAACAAATGCTTGGTGTATCCCCATAATGTCGATTGATTTTCATGACCATTGGAATTACAAGGTCCTGGGGATGGGGTGCAGTGAATTTTGGCCCTTTTCACAAATCCAGAGGTACAGAAGGTAGATGACACATAATGTGTTCGTGAAGGCTGATTTTCAAATTTAATTAGTCCCGGGGACCGTCACTCATCATACTGTCGGGTTACCCATGCTCGTTCGAGGATTGAAAACACCCCTTTTGCATTTTTTTTTGCGTTTAAAAGAACCCTTTAGGGCAAAAATATACCCCCTTGCGAAATTCATGAGTGATTTATTTTACCACCATTTTCAAACAAATCACGAACTATGTAAATAAAAGGACAACAAAACACAAATAGCGAAATGAGCAAAATATATCAGTATATATGTCGCGTCGTCAGCTGAGATTTGATGATTGATACTTTGTGTGGAAAATCCATCCACAAAATCACGCACAAAAAATATAACTTATTAATAAAGGTTTTTCGCGACGCTGACCGACCACCCTACTTACCTTTCAAATGAAAAAGTACCTTTGGAGGAAAAACGACCCTTTTTTTCGCGATGCCTACGAATGATCCTGGGACCGACAGTAAGGAGAAGTGATGTACCGAGACTAGTTCTGAAGGGATGGGGGGTACTACAATTCACAAAACATGGAAAGTACTTGTTTGTCAAAATTATGGTAATAATTGAAGACAGATTTGAAAAGTATGCCTTTTAGGCCCTCCTACAGAGTACACTGCAGGCATATGCTACTTTTGTACAGCACAGTGATGAGTAATACATCGGTCAATAAATAAATGAAAGAATAAAATAAGTACACCACATGAAAACTATTTGTCAAAGAACACACTCATGATGTATGAGCAATTCAACTCTTTTGTGCGTTGAAAAACAGAAGCATTCCATTTATTTTCTTGAGTTTGGTTCAATCGGTGTCTTTCTGAATGCAAGTGAGAGGAATGAATGTTTACACTAGTGAAATAGTGAATAGATGGTAGGCTTAGTAATGGATAGTCAGTTCATCTTGTTGGTACACAATATGTTGTGGCATTGCGTTTATCTTGTGGTTCTTGGCCAGTATAGATGAACGTGCCTATCAGTGGCCTGTAGCATTCAATCCTGGCTGGCTCTATGAATAAATGAGAAAATGGATTTTATTTTTTCTTTTCTTTTTTGTTCTTTTTGTTTTTGTGTTGTGAAGTGTTCAGTCATGCTCAAAATCCAAACAGGAAAGGGATATGCCATAGAAAAGCAGCCATCATCTGGTTCTACGAGGCAAAAAGCTAATTTGCAGAAAAAATGAACGAAGGTCAAAAAAACTAAGTTTCAATTGCAGAAGAATCTACAGAATTTGTAATCTTTTCCAAGAGTTCAGTACCAGATTAAGGGAAAGAAAATGACATCTTATTAATTTGAAAGAAAAATTGAATAACCTGATTTTGGATAAAAGAACAATTTTGATAGCTCGAGAACTGAAGTATTGAGAATATTTTGGCCAGTGGCAGTATTTAATGCATCTAATTCAATTACTCATTTTTTCCCCAAAATACATGTTTTTTCACTCTTGCAGCAAAATTCCCATGAGTGAAATTTCAAATATGAAGAGTAAACCGAAACTCAATGTCACTGATAACAGAAAATCACAGAGTGACTTTAGTCTTTGATTTTTTCTCAAAGAGTGAAAATCAAGGTTCAAGAGCATTACTATTCGATATGGAGTGAGTAAAGTTGCTCCAGTTTCCTCCCATATTATTCTCTTTAAACTGGCAAAAAAATCTGGTAAAAAGTTTTGAATCTGACAACAAAATGTTGAAATTTGAACTGTCATCAAGTTTGTGTTTTGGTTATGGTGGTATATAAAGATTTTGAGTGATCTCCATAGTAATACTCTTGATACAATTGTTCACTGACCATTGCTACAAAGATACTGCCCTATTTGTCACATGGTAATATGTCCCGCACTTAGTCCAAGCTATCCGTCGCTTCTGGGTTTCGCCTACCGGAAATCACAGTTTTTGGATCCAAAATTTCATCCATCCCACATGCGCACCAAACGATGTACGAGTAGATTGCATCACTCCATGCCCCTCGCGGTTTAGGTGCGCCTCCTTAAACTACGGCGCACAGTTTTGTGGCGCAAACTTACAAAACATGCTCACAAAGAGTACTTGTTTCATGAGGTGAAAATTTATGTACAGCAAACGGTTGTCGCACCTTTAGGACTCGAAAATGACCCGTATGACACGGAAAACACCATAGAATATATATGCGCTAGTTTTATTTTATCCACTCGTACATCGTTGGTGCATGTCGTGGTAATAGGAATTCGGTAACGAATGATTTCCGGTAGGAAACCCTGATCCAGCATATTCACGGCTTTCATGACAGCTTTGAGATGTTATATAACAGAGCCTCCTTTGGAAGCCCCCTCACGTATTTCAGGACCATAGTGCACATGAATACTGAGGCAAATTCTGACAATCCCAAGAGATGGTATAATTGAATCTGCTATTAGTGGCATCCAACAAACCTTGTCCATTCTTGTGCGTCTCGACCATGCTTGTCCCCAATCAACCTGGACATGAAACTATCAGCTGGTTAAAGACGGATCTTCCCCTGAATTTTGGACTTGCCACCCACGAACGAACAATGCTTGAGTTAACAGAATTTAAGATCCACACTTACTCTTGTCAAATTCAAGAAGGGGGGTGCCCCGGCTATGCTGTGCTGTTTAGTGTATTGTAATGTGCAAAACTAGACGTGTGTTTAATTACCCTTTCATGCCTGGGGTTGGCTCAAACAAAAATGTGGTAATTTTTTTGTGTCCCTGCCTAAGGCAGGAAGACACATAGGGATCACTTTGTCCACTGTTGTTGTAGTCGGTTGTTGATGATGTCCTGTGTGTTGTCTGTTGTGAAACAGGTAACAATTTGCCTGATAAATCCACATACTTTTATGGATTTAAACACTTTGGTCAACAGGTCAACTGGCATCCCCCACTTGTTATGAGTCAAAGGTCACTTCCACCGGGTCAAAGGTCTCATGTTGAGGTCCAGTTGTAAAATAGGCTGAAAATGTAAATTGACCTCAATATTAAAAGTTGAAGTTCATTGACTAACTTGAATCCTATTTTTTCAACATGTATCCCTATATTGTTGCTGAGGTCAAAGGTCACATATCAAGGTCAAAGGTCATTTGGCCTAATCATTCACTACCGGCTACGGCATGCCGACACAAGCGGTCCCGAGGACCGATTATTTTTTAAATGGCCTTTTTTGGAACTTTTTAAAACAACGTTGTTGAATTAATCGTCATTTGCACACTGTACTACTACTTCGCATAAAAGACAACAGGTTTTTGAGTGAAATATCATCAAAGCCACCAGCCAAGCTGTGCTCTTGTGTGGGTAGCTTATTTAGAATCAATACCACAGCTGTAATTACCATTTTAATGGAGTCGGTTTACTCCAAGCTATTACGAGCAGATCGGGACTAATAGCCTCAACTCACTCAAACTATGACCTAAGCAGCAAGGCCCCTCGCCTTGGCCAAGCAAACCCAATATCAAGAATCACCATCTTGTATCGCTATCCTCTTGACCATCACTGATAACATGTATCCTAAGTTTAACTTGTTTGGTGTAATTGGTTCCTTTTTAAAATTGCTACTTGCCATGTTTTCTTTCCATTCCTAGTTAAGTAGACTTAAACATATACTTTTTCCTTTATAAACATTAAAGATCGCTTTAAAACATTAACAGAAATGTCCACTTGTTTTTGGTCAGCATGAAGGTATAACAGCGTGCATTCAAGCAGTACCAACAATGTTTTGGCCTAAGTAACAATGCACGTTTCTGCTAGATGCCATCCTTAAAAACTTGTATCTATGGTGCTTGCATGCCTTTTTTCCCCTTTTAAAACGAGGTCAGGTTAGGGAAAAAAATGAATGTGCTATTCACGCAAACTTCCCTTAGATACACAGTACACACGAACCTAAATTAAAGTATCGGGATCCCCACTTCAATTCAAAATGTCAAAAGGAAAATACCCAAAAATATACCCATTGCCCAACTTCAATATTAAAAGGGTATTCATTTATATCGCATATACCAAAACGAACCCTATCAGCCCAAAAAAGTCAGAATTTTTGGTGAAAGAAAGTGTTATAGCATTTGCTTTAAAATGGAAATTTTTATGCTATTGTTAGAAGATATTTTAGAATTTCCAGATTCTGTATTCTAACTCTAGAACAAAAACCTTTGTAGTTAACTTCCCTATCCAAAAGATTGTAGAACATGAGAAGGGGGGGGGGGATTACCTGACAAATTTGTACAAGAACATGTATTATCTGCCTTTTGCTAAATTATGTATATCACTGAAAACCAACCTGAAGAAATATTAGGAGCATGTCTGTCAAGAAATTCAAACCAGTATTATCAGCCTATTGCTTAATGTGCATCACTGATAACCAAGCTATAGATGCCAAAACATAGTGTCATGTTCACTCTCTGCTAGAGGTTTCATATTTTGTCAATTTGAGCGTCATCATAAGAGAAAAGTAATCAAATATTGAAGTACAGTAAGCATAATACACCACATACCCTCTTGCCAACTTTTGGCCGATCACCTGCCAATCAAAGGCAGCAGATTGTGATTACGCGCCGTTATTAGCGGAGCGTTACAGTGTTTGGCGCGTCAGATAGGCAGGGCTGTCTGCCCCAAATGACACCATGATCATAATAATCACAGCATAACATAATGGGTCTTTTGATTGACATGTTCCATGGGGTGCAACAACATAAACCTAGAAAATATTGACCCTGCCCTTAGTCTGTAGTCAGAGGGTGTTTTGAGTCCATCCCACAATGCACCAGTTTGGATAAAATTCACCCCAATTAGGTCATGTGACCCCACAAAAATCCCATTCTTAACGCATAAAAACCCTGACCTTTTACAATCATTTTAGCCCACAAAGCATTAGTACTTATGGAATTTTTAGCATGATCATGAAATGTCTCGTGGTTCGTAAACTCTTGAACACCTTTTATCACTAAGTACTGACATGTGTGTAGTACAGTACAGTATAAGCACATTGCAATGTATTATGGGATTGATTCAAAACACTCTCTGGTCTGTAGTAATGCAGTGATTGCTATCTTCATTAGACTGCTAGCTGCGACTAATTCTGCACTTTCAAAAGGACTTGTGAACCCAAAGTCATGGTTGCCATTATGTTGTAAAGTATGTTGTTTCATGTCTAATGAAAGAAACATTCGCTTCAGGCTTCAAATTACCCAGGTGCATGTTCAACTTTATGTTCATGTAAATTTAAACTTTGTGAATCAATAAAAATGTGTAATTTTAGCTTATGGGCAGTTCCACGGTAAATGGAAGGACATTCAGGCTTTTGTTTTTTGGAGTTTCAAAACCAGTGCAAAACAATTTTATTATAACTCCATAATAGCTGAAATTATGTAAACTAGTAGCATGGATAGAATTATATGTTTGTCCTGACTGTGATAGCAAGCAATGGTAAACTGTGATATAAGAGCTTTGTCTTGTGGAACTGTGCACGATCCACTATTTTGAGGGGAGGGGGCAATTGAAATGCACATGTTTAGTAAATCAAAGGTGTCTGTCAACAGCTGTTTCTTGTACACACAACAGAGTGATGAATTTTGATTGAAAAGAAATATTCCATTTTCATCAAAGTATTTTTAGGAAAACTCCACACAGAAGGTATAACCCTCAATACTCATGTAGAAAAGCCTCTCCGACACTGATGAGCTCTGTAAAAGTGTTAATTTTCATGGGTGTAATTTTTTGCGCTTCTGCAATTTTTAGCTTTTTCACTTGTTGTTAAATTCACCTTTTCAGCTATCCTACATAGGCTTAGACACAAAATAAACACTTTCATGTGTTCTTAATTTCGCGCTTGCTCAGAAGTGTGCAAAAAGCACGAAAATTAATGTAGTGCGAATATTTCCACTTACACAGTAACTAAGCCTGATCACAAGCCGCTCTTCAAGGCAAATTGAAATTGTGCGTACCATCCGTCTTGCTTGTCCTAAAACCCTTGAAAATGGCTCAAGGAGGCTTCTTACAGCTGCCTGCAGCCCTTCTTGATTAACTCCTACAGCCGATATAGAGAGAAATCCCGGAGAAATCTTTTCTGTAATAAAGGAGAAATGGTGAGTAGTGTGAGAATTTGGGAGTTTCCAAGCTAAGTGCAGTATCAAACTCATTGACAGTCTGGATTTTTAGTTGTCAGTGGCATGATAAAAATGTGGAATGTTTTTGTTGAAATCAATATCGAACAGAGTATAATGAGCAATCGTCTCATTTTATTCCTGATGTATGGATGTCGTAGTTGTCATTTATGAAACAGAACTCAAAGCTTATGGGAAATACAGGGTGTCATGAAACTCATTGTACCCTTTTCTAGATAGTAAATTATTTGAAATGGTGCCGGTGAAGCAAAAGGTCCATGGTCCGATCGCTAATAGCCTCGTCCCCAGGGACCCCAGATTTTACCGGAAGTGGTCAAAAATTTGGTATCCTCATTTACCCTGAAATCTTAGGGCTAAAGGATGTTTGGTTTGGATGTTATGAGCGAAAATATGCCCCATTTTGGTCTACTAATATTAGTTTTACCATGGATTACAAAATCACGTTTTTAGCTCTCACTTAAAAATGGGTTGAAATATCGGCGCGAAATTTAACAGATGGGGTTTTGGGGTAAAGGCCATTCTATCAAGATGAAAAATTTATAGACTTAAATAAGGTCATCCCCTTTAAATTTGGGACACCATTCACATTTACTTGTATGCCAACCATGAAGATATATGTGATGCGATCTGGGAAAACCCGCCACATGGTGGGAAATTTATATTTTGAGTTTTTACTATCACTACAGAGTTTGAAATATTAAGTTTCCATAACTGTTTACTTCTTTCTTCTTTGATGCACACGTCAAAAGTTACGCCTTATACAATCTGACAAAAAATCAAGTACAATATAACAGATTTTAAGCTATTTTCTTTATTTTTTCAAAACTGTCTTGAGCGACATGTGGCGGGTTTTCACCCCCCCCAGATCACATGAAGTTCCTGAGTTCTTTGTTGTGTTTGAAATAGATTGATAATGAAGTCAGCAAAAGTAATGAGTAGACTACACTGAGGAAGTGCGATACTTCACTTGACTGCAGTAATTGGAATTTAGGTCTTTCAACTACTCTTTCAGTGAATTTAATTTCTGGAAACAGTTAGGATTATACAATTAAAAAAAACTTGCTTATATAGCATAGAAAGGAAAACTGCTATTTTGGTATCATGTCATCTTCACTGAAGTAGTAAAGGCATTGCATTTCAAGTACTGGATATGAGTGTCTGTCTTCAATAAGTATGTAATTACAGCTAAAGCCTGGACTAGCTCACAATGTAGGTTTTGGGAGAACACTGTAGGCTATCCTATGCAGAGATTTTCAGATTTTTATCTGAATTCAGATTTTTTTTTACCCCCAAATTTCTGCAGTTTTACTTATTTTCAGCCTGTTTTGGGCCATTTTTACCAAAATTTATGCGCTTTTCCAGAATGTTTTGGGTGGTAAGGTGGTGGGCACACTCACTGGCATCTTGATCCTATGCTGATGAACATGGTGAAATGGTATTAGCAAACTGCAATGTGTGTTGGCTGCATATGTCCTATATTCCTGCAACAAGAAGTGAAAATACATATTTTACTACCACCTATTCTATGTACATAATAGTGATGTCATTTCATGCTTCAGTGAGTTTGGAGTACTATATGCCAATATTTTAAAATGACCTTTGACCTACAAACCTTCTGTCAGGTTGTTTGCATCCAATATTTTAGTCACGTTTTGATGTGAGAGCTAAAATGTGATTTGGTAAGCCCATGTAGAGTACTCTGTAATATTAACATTGGTCGACCAAAATGGTCTACATTTTTTGCTCATAAATCCAAACCAAACATCTTTTTTTAGACCTAATAATATGTCACTGGTCAATGAGACTAAAAATAGTAGCTTTTTCAGACACAAAAATGTTTACCACTTCCCTTCACATCTGGTGTTCTTGGGGACAAGGCTTTGTGATCGGGCCAGGCCCTTTACTGCATTATATTATTTATTTCATAAGAAACCCCAAAATACCACAAACATCGGACTTCCAAACCCCCAAAGATCACAGGGAATTTCATGGTCACTGATGGTTTGTGTGCAAGGAGGTGTGATCTAGAATCCCAATACCCACAAAATACCATGATAGTAGCACAGCATGGTATTTTGTGTTATTTTGGGGTGTTAGGGATACTAATATCATGTGATCAAACAATTTGCTCAGCATGAAATGGCAATGTAGTGAGTCAATCGTTTACCAGGAAAAGCAAAAACAAAACAAACAATGATGGTTGAAAAATCTTACATTGTAAAACATGTAAATAGTTTGGTCCTGCCTGACATTGTGATAATTCCAATTAAAGAAAAATATCTATATTTTTAAAAAGAAAAAACCAAACCCAAAAAAGAATTTCTTCTAAAAGAAAAAAAATCTGTATTCTGAAATTTGCTCTGTTCCATTAAAATACCACAACGTAATTAGCTATACATTGTAAAAAAAGAAGTGCTGCTCTTTATTGCATCTCACACAAGGGTCAAAGCCAAGACGCAGGCACTAAGCACTCCCAACACTACCACGCTATGTCTCGCACATCACTGTGCCAATATTATCTTTTAGCACACAGACTTCCGAATCTCCCGAGGATCCTCGGATGGATAAACATCCAGGAGCAGTGCCTGGAATGGGAGAAGAGGCGGACTGACAAATGGCTTATCCATCCATCCCCTGTGCAATAATCAGCCGTATAATGCCATATTGCTGCACAAACTCCCCTCGGGCTGGAAATCTCCCCATTTCTCTCATCTCTCGATCCTTTTTTAACTGCTCGGTTTCCCTATTCTGTTTTATGGCGTTTAATGATGCGAGGGCGTGAAATTGATATCCTTGTGTTACAGAACATTCAAGTTAAATTTGGAACCAGTTGTGTGCTTCAGATATATTGTGCTCAGATTAATTTGCACACTCATGACTTGAATGTACTATAGCTATTAATTTAGCGAAATTTGGTCTGTAATAGGCGAAATCGGTTGTCGTCTTACAGAAATTCACACTCTTGTCGAAACAAAACTCCCTTTTCACCTCAAATTTCATTACCAAATGGACACAATTCTGCATTTAAGATGCTTGGTGTTACTCATTTTCTGAGACAAGCCCCAAAGTAATTGGTAATTTTTTCTGCGTTTCAACACTTGAGTCTAATAATGATAGAGACACCACATCGTTGAGAGAAGGGCTGACAACTCAACCCGGGTATTACTTCTAAGTAGTGCTATTGATGCGGGCTTTAGGATCCTTGTCATGTTCATAATATGACTAATTGCTTGCCAAGCAGGCTCTGAGTACACTGAGCTCGTGGTTCTTGACACAAATCTTGTTCGTTTTGCCCCGGCAATTAAGCGACTCACTACAGCTCTTTCCAAGATTTTAGCGGATACGTTACCATTGCTCAAATCATTGCTCACGGAAATTAGGTGCCCTTGGTGAACACCAAATGCTTGAGTTCTGGTATATTGCAAAATCATATAGGTATGTGAAAGTGGAATGGGAACAGTTTAACACTCATTAACAAATTTTCGTACTTGAACAAAGTAATGTTTTCATCTGTAGGTTAAAACAAATTCAAACTTCTGCCTTCTAACTTGCGTGTTGCCAATCTGCGCTTTGGCTCCCCCCCGCCCAGTTGCGACTTTGGAAGGCGTACTGCGACGCCCACATTTTTTACCACAATTTTCAATTTTTAAAACGGACTTTTCGGTGTTTGCCTGCGCTTTTTAGCGATTTGGGCTACTTTCCGATCCCCCATTTACGCAATTAGGGCAAATTTTTTTGGCAACCCTGCTAACTTCGTAGTATTCAACCATGCCTCTGATGAAATTGGGCTCTTTATTCCATAACCTACCAGGACACTACGTGTAAAAACTCCTGTCCTGGCATACATAATATTAGTGAGGTTGTCCAGGCCATTTGAAGGCCTTAGTTTTTCATTATCTTTTGCTCCATTGGGTTCATGGATCACCTCCACAGTAAGAGACTGGAGCAAGACATTTGAAAAGACCTTTGGTCATCTAAAGAATTTCAACAGTTGAAGACTACTACACGTCCAGTGACTCTATAGTGAATTGCTCAACTTTTGACACAAATTTTAGTGTTCAAGAACTTCAAAACTCATAGCAGTGGATGAACTTCCCAATACGAGCCTATGCCGTTAAAAATTAGATTTTTAATTCTGTGCCTGCTTTGTAATGTACATTTCCTATAGTGTGGCTATTGCCATTGTACCATGGTGAAGCTTTCAAGCCAACGAGCCGTGCAGATGCTATTCTAATACATCCACTGATCGAAGCCCCCGAAACCCCACTGATATGACCGTCGTTCTTGGTATAATTTGCACTGTGAAAAAATACTGCAAGAGCTATTTTAGCTATTGAATGCAAAATGAAAGAAAAGGGAAAATGATGAGATAAATATAAAGAAAAAGGAACATGTGGAATGAATATTTGTTTAATGCATGGCAATGATGTCAAATCCTGTGTAAGCTAAAATTTTCGCGTTGGATTTCACAGATCACATGGCCTCCGCAAAAATAAAACCACACAAAATTGTGAAAATTAAGCATTTTACTATGTTATTATATAGAACCTATACCCAGAACTGCGAATTCAACAACCCGTGAAAATGTACAATCTGCTCAAAACCGTGAAAAAATTTGTCCGCAAAAATGTTGGCTTAATTGGGAGATCGGCATAAAATTGTTACGGACTCAAAAAAACTTTCTCCATGTAATTTTTGTCTCAAATCTGCCCAACAGAAAAGTGAATTTTGAGTGAGGACTTGCTTTTTGTTGTAAATTTTTGTGTGAATAACCCAATTTTAGTTCTTAACCCCCCCCCCCCTTCAATTGTAAGCCTCAGACAATTTCTCGTGTGAAATTTGTGATGTCAGGAAAGTTAGAATATTACATGTAACTCAAGTGGAGAATCATTTTGCTAGAAAATGACTGTGGCTGGTATTCTGAAAGCTAGACTAACTCTAGACCTGGGTTTAAACCACAGTTAGTCCTACATGGATGGACCTTTTTTTCCTTCCAACATACTCCAAAAAGTGCTGTAACAGGTGAGAAATTTCTCATAGATGGGCCGGATCGGCCCATCCATGGGGAATTTTCTCACCCGTTAAATTAACCTTTCACAGTATTTTGAAAGGGAAAAAGGTCCACTCATCTAGGACTAACCCTGGTTTAAACCCAAGTCTAAAGTTAGACTCCTTTTCAGAATACCAGCCAATGTCCCTTTAATCCATTCAAGCCTGCCAGATTCTGTATATTATAGTTGTACTCCCATTTGGGTCAATGGCTTTCTAGATGGCTTCCAAAGTGAGTGCTGGTCATTTGGGAAACCACCTCAAAGAAAACACCTGACCTAAGACTTAGGCTTGTTTGGACTCAGTTGAATGCATATTGCATACAGATTCGCAATACGGTCCATAGTATTTGACATCATTTTGACATTTTCTTCCTTTAAAAGAATTAAATTAACCCAACAAGGCTCTTATACCACAAAATTACCACACAAAACTGTAATATTGGTGGTCTATTGTGGTATATGATAGTTTACAGATCTACAATATTTGGTGGTAGTTTGTGGTATTTGATCTTATCATTGACGTATAAAGTGTGGTACCTCCACGTACATCCCGCACCACCCCGCGTCATGTAGCCTATAACTCCAAGGTTTCCCTGGGCCCGCACTTCTCTCGTCTCTCCCGGCGGCCCTTTACATTTGTGGCCTATGGTGCAGTTTTGTTGTTGTTTATTACTGTGGTAATTTTGTGGTATATTATGAGTGACCGCTAATTTGGTATAGTTATGATTTATCTAACTACTAAGCATATACCACATATACCACATCAAATTTTGTGGTAGATTGTGGTCTATGGAAGTGTCAAGTATGATGAAGCTGGGTATATTGTGATCTGTGGTAATTCCTCACAATATAACAGCCTGCAGTGTTAGGGTTAAAAACAATTTCATTCCTCTCGAACCCTAGTTGTGGTCTGTGGCAATTTAAAGAAAAAAACTCAATACATGATATTCATGAAAGACACCACATTTGAATCAAATAAGTTTGACAGGGAGTAAACATTGTCAGATGGACTGGAGTAAACAGAACTTTTAATCAGCGGATACTTTTGATATGACTTGCAACCTCCTCTGACTCTCATTGGTGTAAATGCATCCACTGCCTGGGATCCTTGCCAGGGGAGCTGGTCTAACTCCAACGTGTTTCTAGATCCATGCAAACTGTTGTGGAAATTACTGGGTAGATGGTATATGGTCTCAATTCTTGTAATATGATTTAGCATATATGATGTATCTTGGAAGTCATCATAGCCATGTATATTTTTGTTACAGGTTGGCAATAGGTTGCCTTTCATGCATCCGTAATCCCTCTTAGGAGTAACAACGATATGAGAATATTCCAGAGGGTGTTTTGAATCAATCCCATGATGCATAGTAATGTGCCTATACTGTACTGTACTAAACAAATGTCAGTACTTGGGGATAAGTGTTCCAAAAGTTTGAGAACCACAAGACTAGTTATAATCATGCTAAAAATTCCCTAAGTACTAATGCTTTGAGGGCTAAAATGAATGTAAAAGTCAGGGTTTTTGTATGTTAAGAATACGATTCTCGTGGGATCACATGACCTTATTGGGGTGAAATTTCCCAAAACTGGTGCATTGTGGGATTGACTCAATACATCCTCTGAGAATATTCCTACATGAGGCAGGACATAACTGCTCCCAATCACATGTTTCTGTTGATCCCCTCATGGGGGGGGGGGGGGGGGAGAAGGTGACCTGATTTTAATTCAATAAAATTTCATCTTGATTGAATGACCCTGACCCTGGGCCATACCCCATCATAGAATACTGTGTCAAATTAATATTGGTCAACCAATCAAGGGACCTTAATTTTAAAACCCTTTCTTAAAAAAAAATGAAGTAGTTTTTACAAATAATTTTTGGCCCCCACAACACAATGTATTGTGTGGGCTTATGTAATAATATAAAGAGGCGGGCGGGCGGGTGGGTGGGCGCATGGGCAGCAAAAGCATTAATCCACTCTACAGACTAAACTGATTACTCAATGAACTTCTAACGTGGCGCAGTGATAGAACATGAGATCATGTGCTGTATATTTTTTGAACAGGTTATGAATATTATTGAGCTCATTTGCATATTTTGAAGGAAAAGCATTAATCCACTCTACAGACTAAACTGATTACTCAATTCTAATGCGGCACGGTAATAGAGCATGATGAGGTCATGTGCTATATACTTTTTGGACAGGTTATTCATATTAATAAACTATTTTGCATATTTTCAATAAAATGTGATTAAACCACTTTGTGGGGCCATCTTTATTACGCACTGCATAATTCTTGTTTAGGCATTATTGCAAGCAGATAAAGCAATTAGTAATCACCTTTCTTTTGTCTCTTATTTCTACAGGTATTTATACTGGACAGATTGGGGAGAAGTACCTAAAATAGAACGAGCCGGCATGGAAGGCTCATATAGAACTACAATTATTGATGATAATATATTTTGGCCTAACGGCCTCACTATAGACTACAGTGCCTCAAAACTCTATTGGGCTGACGCAAAAAATAGTTATATACACAGTTCTAATATGGACGGAAGCAATCGGCAGGTTGTAATTCAAGGAATGCTCCCACACCCGTTTGCATTAACGTTATTTGATAATTTAATATATTGGACGGATTGGGAGACTAAGTCTATACACACATGTGATAAAATTACGGGTGATGAAAAACGAGTGGTACATGACGATTTGTACTCTCCCATGGATATTCATGTTTATGACCAAAGGAGGCAGCCGCAGAATAGGCCGAGCCCATGTGGAAGTAACAACGGCGGGTGTTCACATCTGTGCTTGATGGCGCCCGAGCCGCCGAACTTTTCGTGTGCCTGCCCGACTGGGGTGAAACTCTTAGACGACGGATTAACCTGTGCGGATGGTAAGTTTTTGCTCAAGTCCAAAATTTATTCTCACTGTCAAAAATAAAATATGCTCATCCACCAAGGGTTCAGTTCAGTGAGCCCAGGTATGGTGTACCTGTTACGAACTGCACCTTGTGCATTCAGGGTATTATAAATCATACTCAAAAACAAGAGAGTTGGAGAATGTGGCCTAGTGGCTAGGGTGCTTGCCTGTGGCACCAATTAACCAAAATTCTGGGGTTCGAATCCCGGTAGGGACTTGTAGGGAATTTCAGGTACTCAATTCTGGATTCGATCTGTATACCAACTATTGATTAAAACAGAACACCGCTCTCCTCCATGGTTCACTTGGAATTGGGCGAATGAATCATGAAAGCATCCTGTCCTTTGGGGGACGTTAAGCCGTTGGTCCTGTGTAAGAGTCACAACTGTAAATGTACATGTTTCGAATAAGAGTAGGGTGAAAGCCCCTGACGGTTCCCAATTCGCCACCAGCCTCAAAGTGGGCCATGTTAGGAGCATCTGTATCATGGATACACACGGACCTAGATCAGCTTAATAAATACAGACACCACCACCACAAACCATTCCCAATGACTTGTGGATACGCAAAGAAGAACAAGAAGAGGTGGTCTCAATACACTGGTGAATAAAATTATTTTTCAAGACGCTTATTTCCATAAGCCTTTCTTAGTTGTGGCGAACAAAATAAGAGGGCACTATTCAAACAGAGCCTTCCTATTGTGCCCAGTGCCCTCCATTCTAAAAAAAACAAAACAATTGGGGTCCATAATTAACTCCTGGGCGGTTTGGGACAGCGATGGGTTGACACGTTAATCTTTTTTGAAACTGTGATTTACATGTAAAGGTATTAACCCTAACCAGGACCGGGTCGTTTTGCTGGCCGACGGCCCAAATGCAACGAAAGGCAATCTATTTTTATTTTTAACGGCCCAGATGCAACGAGAGCCAAAGTTTGCGTTTCATTGCATCTCGGCCGTTTTTCCCGGCACAGGAATAAGTAGCGTTTTTTTTTTTTTTTTTTTTTTCTTAGACGACGGATTAACCTGTGCGGATGGTAAGTTTTTGCTCAAGTCCAAAATTTATTCTCACTGTCAAAAATAAAATATGCTCATCCACCAAGGGTTCAGTTCAGTGAGCCCAGGTATGGTTTACGAACTACACCTTGTGCATCCAGGGTATTATAAATCATACTCAAAAACAAGGAGAGTGGGAGAGTGTGGCCTAGTGGCTAGGGTGCTTGCCTGTGGTGCCAATGTACCAAAATTCTGGGGTTCGAATCCCGGTGGGGATTTGTTGGGAATTTCAGGTACTCAATTCTGGATTTGATCTGTATACCAGCTATTGATTAAAACAGAATGCCAGCCTCCTCCATGGTTCACTTGGAATTGGGCGAATGAATCATGAAAGCGTCCCATCCTTCTAGGGGACGTTAAGCTGTTAGTCGTAAGAGTTACAGCTGTACGTGTACATCACAGCCAGTTTCGAATAAGAGGAGGGTGAAACCCCTGACGGTTCCCAATTCGCCACCAGCCTCAAAGCGGGCCATGTTAGGAGCATCGGTATCATGGATACAGTGTTACCTGGATCAGCTTAATAAATCCTGACACCACCACAAACCATTCCCAATGACTTGTGGATATGCAAAGAAGAAGAAAACAAACGGGAGGTGTTCTCAATACACTAGTGAATAAAATTCTTTTCAAGACGCTTATTTCCATAAGCCTTTCTTAGGTGTGGCGAACAAAATAGGAGAGCACTATTCAGAAGAATGAACGGGAAATCCAAACAGAGCCTTCCTATTATGCCCTCCATTCTAAAAAAAAGAAAGACCGATTGGGGTCTATAGGTTAACTCCTGGATGGTTAGGGACAGCAATGAGTTGACACGCTAATCTTTTTTGAAACTATGATTTACATGTAAAGGTATTAATGTGTATACCCAGACCAACAGCTTTACGTCCCCCCCCCCCCCCATTTTTTTTTTTTTTTTTTTTCACATGATGCTTTCATAATGTGTATTTCCTATGGCATGTATGACCTAAACGTGCCGGTTGTATCGCATAACACGTTACGCACTAGCGCGATTTTTAAATAGCACATGGTCAGACTAGATGGTTTTAATTCATTGTTAGGGTTATATAATTCCGTTTTTCTATGAAACCACTCAATATGTGGTCAATAATTATTTTATAGTGTATATTGTTTAATATTATTCGTTATACGGGTTCTCCTTTAATGTGTATACCCAGACCAACAGCTTTACGTCTCTCCCCCAAAGGACATGGTGCTTTCATGGTTTGTTTACCCAATTTCAAGTAAACTATGGTAACCGAAGAGTTGGAATCCTGATATTTAATCTGTAGATATACCAATTAAATCCAGAACTGTTTAGAACATACATTAAATCTCATCAAATCATTCATCCCACTTTGATTTTAATGACAAACCATTTGCACCAAAGACGACTAACTTTAAAAGTCCATGGCCGCCTGATGTAAGAGAAGATTTCAGTAGCTTCCCACAATGCATTGCTTCCAATGGAGGTTTTTGTACAGGTACTGATGTGAATTGTTAGTGATGAAACATGGCTAAATTGACAGTACTTATCACAAACTTGCATTTAAAGAGTGTTTCATCTCTAACGATTCACATGACAACCTGTACAAAAACTTCCAATGGAAGCAATGCATTGTGGGAAGCTACTGATATCTTCTCTTGCCTGATGTAATTAACCAATCAGAAACATGGTAAGAAAAGTTTAAAGGTTTGTACAGGAATAGGTCAACTCTGATTGGTTACTTTTAGGGGGTATACCATGTAGTGAACCAATCAGAGAAAATGTAAGAAAGGTGGTAGACCTCGGGGTCAAATTAATGCAACAGGTTTCTTGTGATTTTCACCTCAAACTTACACAATGAATACCATGTAAATAACTGTGAACTTGGGTTGTAGGCCAGCCTACACCGTGCTTCAGTGATGATAATCTCTGACAATCAACCATATTTTGCCGATTAGTTGCTACATAAATCATTCAATATAGGGGCGAACTCTGTGGTAATGTACTTTACCTTACCCCAGGTAATTATTATTCCCCTCTGTAACATTCAAGAAAAGTCAGTGGAATAGAAAAAGAAGGAAGAAAGAAAGTCAGGTTTATCTAAAGGGCAAGAACACTTCAGTTATGGTTGAATGTACCTGTCATACCACACACATGCATTCACAGACCAAAGCTAAACTTGAGATTGACACCACACTCACAGAAGTATGCCAACCTGGATGGGAAAAAGCCAAAGAGTGTTTGGCTTGGTGTGTTACAAAATTAAGGATTGGTCACTTAAAACAAGATGCGGGTTTCCACCAGAGCCTATTTCTGTCTATCCAAACTTTTATTACAGATTTACACACATACCCACATGCATGTGTGTGCACATACATGTGAATATTTTATGTGTACACGTACATGTGCGTGTGCACATAAATATTCACGTGTATATGCCCTTGAAATGTACAACCCCCCCGGCACATCAGAACATGTAAAAGGTAGAATTAAAAATACATGTATGATCTCCTAAGAATGGTAATTGCTAAGTTAGCAGAAACTGAACGATGGCAAAATTCATGTCATATTCATTCCCCTCATCAGATTGCATCAGAGTAAAATGTTGTGAGCAGTTCAGTGACATTTAAACTTTGTGTAACTCTGAACATGAGCCCCATTGAATTGTGGGTCTGATTTATGATACCCATAATGCAAGGGGTCAGTTGTGAGGTCACTGAGCTTTGTTGGAATGAGTCTGAAAGCAAACTCATAATGTCATAATCGATGAATGCCGGGTGGGTACAGGAGTACAGGTGTGTGCCTTGGTGTCGACCTCCTTTTCATACTTCTCTGCTGTGCCTGAGACCCGGATTTACAATGCGCACATTTAATGGCCAGTTACGCCCTCTAATTTCAACTCAAAATAAGTGGGCAACACCAAAATGTTATATTTTTCTTGTGAGACTGTTTTCTTTTGTAAAAGAAGTTTTAAGAACCTGTTTTTTTAGAATGGGAAATAGTTCTAAAATGCTACTTTAAAATGTTTAAGTGGTAATATAGGCCTATATTTAGAATGCTGAACAACATTAAATCACCTGAAGTCCATGACCTGAAAACACCATTTTATTGTGTGTGGAAAAAGATGATTCATTTAGTAATTTTTGTTGTGTACAGCAAAAAATCCCAAGCATGCTACTTTATGAACTGATAAGGACAGTGCAAAAGTTAACTTTCCTTTTCTGCTTGTTTGTGCAATAAACATCTTGGAAGGTTTTCAACAACTAAATCATGTGCAAATTTTAAAGAAACTTGTATCTTCAGAAAATCTATATTTCTATATATCTCACTTCAACTCCAGTCACATTGCTGCTGGTGACACTATCCCAGACATAATGTAAATTATGTTGCCCTTTCAAAATGTTCTTCATTGTTTGCATTACACATCACTGGGAAATTGCTGAATTACAACTTAAAATATAGTACTTGCCCACTTTTAATTTTACCAAACAGGCCCTACAATATTCACTTCACCCCGGAAGCCTGTGGCCCACATTCGAAAGTAGAGATATGTTTCTCATGTTGATTCAATGAAATAAAATATGTTGGACCTACTTAATATATTGACGGCTGTTTACAATGTGCCATGCCATAAATTTCCATAAAGCGTTATCCAAATCAAACTGACAAGTCTGTTGCGGAGATGGTAATTTATAGTTCCCTCTCTATGCAAATATGTCAGTTATCCCCATGCTGATGATTTACCACAAGCCTCTTTGACGAGCTCCCATTTCCACGCTGTCAGTGCAGATTGCTGTGGCCAAGTTCTGTACCTTGTAAAAGAGACTGCTTACAGTACGTGTGAGACCTATAACATTTCATGTTTGGGTATTTCATGGAATGCGATATTTGATTTGACAAATTGTTGGATGCAGTTCAAAATTATTCTCTCTCTCTCTTTCTCTCTCCTTCTCTTTTCCCAAGCCCGTCAATCACACTGTCATCTTTTTGTGAAAAGTTCAGCCTGTTTGCTATGTGCATTGCAGAAATGTAGAACTTTAACCTCTGGTAAATGGGTTGGCATTTGATCCGTTTACCAGCAGTAGAGTTGAGCAATATATTGACGGAAGAATATTTCAGAATAAGAAAAAAGGAATTGCAAGATTGATGTATGAGTTAGTCATGTGAATGCAAGAAGGTCGTAAGTACAATAGCTGCCATTTGTCAGAAATTCCTATCAAACATACTGTTATGCCAGATCTTTGGTAAGTGGCTCTTGAAATGGTTCTTCAGGCATTTGCCTGAAGAAAAATTTCAAGAGCCACTGACTCAAGGAAAGATAAAGGAGTTATATAATACATGGCAGCACACAGATGCAGCTTATGTATCTCATGGCAGCTATTGCACTTTGATCTTCTTAAATTTCACTCACATGAGGAGTTATATTTGACTGTTGTGTGTTTATCCAACCTACCTGTAACCTTAATAGTATGACAAGAATAGAGGAAGCAATATAATAATTACATGACTTGTTCAGGCATATAGTTATATTACTCCCACTACCAGAATTCCATGTGTGGAGTCTACCATCATTTAACCCCCTGGCCACTACTATACTCTGTTCAATCTCAAGTTTGGGTGTGACGTCATTGCGCATATTAGGTTTTGCACCCGAGAAACGCACGCGTCAACCTTGGAATTGCAGCATCTACGCACGCGAACAAAGGCGGCACAATCCAAACGCTAGAGCGAATGCAAAGTCGCGTCATGACGTCACCCCCAAACTCGAGACCGAACAAACTATACTGGTTAATCTATCAGCATCTAAGCACTATTTTGATTGGTCACTTGACAGGTAATAAATGCAGTGAACAAATCAGAGATACTGTAAGAATAGTGGTTGTTTACACAGAGATATAGAAGGACTATTTTGATTGGTTACTCAGAGGGCTATCTCATGTTGTGCCCTGTAATGAGCCAATCAGACAGATTGTATCAAATTTGATTGGCTGATTTCATCATATAAACCTATGAATAACCAATCAGAGATACTGTAAGGAAGACTGTAAATTCCAACTCAATTTGCTAACAGTTCAGGTGTTAGTTAGCACTCATCACAAGTATCATTTTCAGGTTCAGAATTTAAAGTCATCAAAAATATTACTTGAATATTAATTGAATATTGATACCTAACATTTGCAGTATTCATAACAGGTCAGAGAGTCTGTCACAATACCATGATGTTGAGTTCGCAATGAAGGACAAGGTCTTAGTCTTGGACTCTTGGTGCTTCTTACTTTGAATACCAAAAACAGCTGTTCAACCCAGTGCAAATTGTCTCTTTTATTTTCAGAACAATTTTAAGCAGTGGCGACACAATTTTGACGACTGATATAAGTAGGACTTACAAGAGCTATTCTGCAAAAATCAGAAAAATCCATTACGGGCATCTTGCCATATAGGCTTAAAAGTACAAAGGTCATGATTTTTATGTAATAGTGCCCTCTATATGCCCATTATCCATAGAGAGATGTGTTAAACTAGCTTTTTAAGAAAAATCATATTTGCCTGCAATGAAATTTCATAAATTTATCCAGAATGAAGTCAGTGGTATAAATAATCCAAATTAGTTGTAAAAAGTTTGTCGCCATTGATATTTTTTGTTTTTTCTGGTGTTGTCATAATAAATGAGACTTTCAAACAGCTGTGAAAAGCAAAAATTTTTTGCTTGCACAAATTTTGTGAGTAACAAGGATTTGCTTAGACTAGAGGTAATGTTTACATGAATGAAAATTTCACGTGGGAAAACGGAAGTTGTCTTACCAAAGATTTCTTGAAAATAACGCTGCTAAAATACTGAATTATCAGTAGATTCTGATGACAGTAGTTCATTTGGCTACAAGGGAGAACAGGACATACTTTGGGCAACTGATGTTTTCATCAGTTGTTGTCATGCCGACAAATAACAGCTCATTTGAAGAAGTATTGAAAACATAAAGTGAGCATTATTTTTGAATAGCAAATACCACCCAGTGGAGATCCTGGACTAGCTGGCATGGTCCCTCCTCCCATGGACTTATTTTCATCGCATGGCTGCAAAAATGCTGGGCAAGGGAGCGATGATGGACACACATAACTGGCCGGCCACTGACACATCTGCAGTAGACAACCTAGATATAGATTCATACCTACACCTCAGACAGACAGCCCAAGTGACTGTATTAAAGGCCCTCTACACTATAAGGCTGATATATGACGTGGTATATCAAAACCAAGTGGAATTGTCCAAGGTTTCTAAATGGAGAAAGATTTTGAAAGCCCCATAGAGCTAGAGTACTCTGTAAAATTAATATTGGTTGACCAAAATGTAGTACACTTTGCTCATAACATCCACACCAAACATCTTCTAGGCCTTAAGATCATTCACACTGGAAATGAGGAAAATAGTAGGGGGCTAAGTGATTTTTTTGGGGAAACATCCAAAATATGGTGATTTTCGGCCCGAAATTGCTGATTTTTGCCTAACATCCATCAGTGTTCTTCTGGCTAAGGGGGAAAATTCAAGGAAATCACCCCGGTGCCCCCTTGGTGCCACCATTGCTGACAAGCTTTGTCCAGAGAGCCCCATTATTGTCTCCTTACCCACTATACTTGGGGGGGGGGAGAAGAATTAAGTGACCACTTTAGGCATCTGTTGTAATTTGACATGGCGCAACACGTCTGTCATGGGTGCAGTACAGTGTTTCTGATTGGTGTATTACATGACATATGTATTAGAGTAACCAATTAGAATAGAGCTTGTAAATGTGTAGAGGCCATTCCTCTTCTGCATTACTATTCTTACAATGTCTCTGATTCGGCTTCCTTAACCAATCTACGGTAATTCTCATGGGCTTAATGCCCCTCTTACATGAACTTGTTGTTTATAACTTATTTCAATGAGATAAAAATATTAAGGTGTATGTATACCACATTGCAATGAATTCTGCCAAACTTCACTGATAATTTCTCATCTCAAACTTAACCAGGTGCTGAAGAAATCTTACTCCTTGCAAGGCGGAGAGACATCAGGAGGATATCGCTGGACACGGAAGACTACACGGACGTGGTTCTGCCGCTTCCAGACATCTTACATGCAATCGCCATTGACTACGATCCTGTAGATGGCTTCATCTACTGGACCGATGACGATGTGAAGGCAATTAGGAGGTCCAAACCTGATGGCTCAGGTAAGAGATTTTTCGAGGGTTCAGTGCAAGTAGGCCCCATCTGCAATAGCTGCCATTTGTCGGTTGTATTTTATTAAGAGTTACACCTGCTAAATCTAACATGTGGCAGCTATTGTAGATGGGGCCTTTCTGTAGCTAACCCTTGTTTTTGTTCTGAAATCAGCAGATTGAAAAACAAATGTTTTGTACTTTGTTAGTCTAACAAGATTTTGCCCCATTTGGATCAAACAGGATAAATAATGACCCCTCCCTCTTTGGAGTCCTGAACAGGGTAGTTACCTAATTCGCTATTCCATTTGAAATCTGTACTCTCTAGCAGATTGAAAAACAAATGTTTTGTACTTTGTTAGTATAACAAGATTTTGCCCCATTTGGATCAAACAGGATAAATAATGACCCCTCCCTCTTTGGAGTCCTGAACAGGGTAGTTACCTAATTCGCTATTCCATTTGAAATCTGTACTCTCTAGCAGATTGAAAAACAAATGTTTTGTACTTTGTTAGTATAACAAGATTTTTCCCCATTTGATTCAAACAGGATAAATAATGACCCCTCCCTCTTTGGAGTCCTGAACAGGGTAGTAACTTAATTCGCTATTCCATTTGAATTTTATACTCCTCTGTTATAGACCTAACCTAAATCTCCCATAAAGTGTGGTGCAGAATTCTAGTGGAATAGCCCTTTGTGTTAAACATCACAAAGTATTTGACACTTGGAGGAAGTCCTACATTTTCCCCAGGCTGATATGTAGGCTAATTGATACCAAGGGAAAAGAGACATTTGTAGCAGGGAAATCCCACAAGTATCATTAATAATGATTGAATATTGTCGTGTTCTGTGGTTTGGATGGGAGAGTGGAGTTGATGTCAAACGTGCTACTTGTGATTGGGAGGGAAAAGGAAAAACAACAATCAAGACTTACTTTTGTTCAGAATTGAAAGAAGGGATAATAATTTGAAAGTAATACCATCAAATCGTTACGATTTTTAGAACTGATGGGACTAAGAGATTGCAGGCCGAGTCTTCCCAAAGTACCTGTTCGGTTAGTTAAAAGGAATCGATAAAATATTCTTTTTCTGGTACCTGAGTGAATTTACAATACTGTAACCAATAACCAATCACCCGCATACCCAGGGTTGAAGGGCCCCGGGTGTGGGAGGACTCCTAATAGGTAAAAATAGGCTGATCTAAATAATTTTGGCATAAATACCTGGGATGCGCACACACCAAGAAACAAGCCTGGGTTCGCCCCTGCCAATTGCACAGGAATGACAATGCAGACAAGAACCAGAACCCTTTAATTTTTTCAGGCCAAGACCAACAAGCTTGTACTACACTTCAGATTGCCCCAGAGGGTGTATTGAGTCAATCCCACAAAGCACCAGTTATGGGAAATTCACCTCAATAGGATCATGTGATCCCACAAAAATCCTATTCTTAACACCTTAGCACCCTGACTTTTATGCTCATTTTAGCCCACAAAGCATTAGTACTTGGGGAATTTTTGGCGTGATCATGAAATTTCCTGTGGTTCTTAAACTTTATGAACACTTTTTACCCCTAAGGACTGACATGAGTTTAGTACAGTACAGAATAGGCAGATTGCATTGTATTATAGTTCAAAACACCCTCTGGATTTGCCCTTCAAAACCAGTGACTTGTACATCTAATGGCCCAACTGGCTCTTTGAATTATAAATAGAGATATCCATGTGGATTAGGCAGCATGCAATTCAAACTAAACTTAAGAAAAGGATTCATAAAAGAGTAGACCTAAAATTTTAGAATTGGTAAGCTGTAAAACAGGTTGTGTATGCATGAAAAACACTGTTACTGTAGCTGTCCATATATAAATGTAGGTTCGGAGAAGTTGTTAAAATAAAGTTGAGGTGATACGAAAGGTTGCACTGCTCTTATTTTAAAAATTAAATCAGATGGTTGAGCTTAGATGATGAAAGGCATGATATGGAGCATGGAAGATGTCTACATGGCTCGCACCCCACATCACCAGTCCCTTGCTTAAGCAATATCTACTTCAAGCTAAAACCGGTCACATGTGACAAAGAGACACTCTGAATTGATCAGGAAGCTGGAAAGTCATTCTAAACTATTTTAGAACACTTGTTATAAAATTGCATATGAAATTAATTTTCCCAAGAATAAGAAATATTTTGATAGTGTATGAAATCCCACATCAGGTGATTGTAGATTCATGGCTATTAAAAATTGCCAAATCAATATTACTTAGATATCTTTATATTTTGTTCCTTTCCTTCTTGCAGAGAGCGAATACATTGTTACCTCAGATATTGACCATCCCGATGGCGTGGCTGTGGACTGGATCGGAAGGAACATCTACTGGACAACGACCGGTGCCGACAGGATAGAGGTCGCCAGACTGAACGGCTCATCACGCAAGATTCTCATATCGGACTATCTAGATGAACCAAGGGCTATAGCAGTAGACCCAGCTGCCGGGTAAGTAGTATTCAAATTTACGGGATTTTCGGGTGGGGACACTATTAATGCATTTTGCAAGTTCTGCCCCCCGCGTGCCTTTTGCTGTCTAGTTCAAAATGTGAGTTGAAGCTCTTCTATTTAGAGAAAGGTCTTGTAGTGGAAGTTAGTAGACATTTGAGGATTAAAGCCTGAGAGACCCCCGGAACACGATTCTTAAGTGCTACAAATGGTGCCTTAAGGAGGGAAAGTCTTTACACAGGGGTCAAATTTTTAAATTCATGCAATCATTAAGAAGTTTATTACGTTATTTGTCTTATCATAAGGATTACAAAAGGTATAGTTTGCACTATCTACAGACTAAATTCTTACAGTTAAAGGCTAAGAACAGCAAAATCAATAAAAGGGGTCAATTTCAGTCGTACGGGGTCAAATTTTAAAGTTGCTGTGATTTTGATAGAAAATGGTGCAAATTATTGGTGGAGCTTGTGGGATTATAATAAGGATTAGTTTTGACCAGTTCCTTAAAGGGGCAAAATAGGTCCAAGTCAGTCCCAACAAAACAGTTCAGAATTATAAGTCAGGGATGAGACTTGTTAACCCTAACAACAGGGCCCGAAAAAGAGGGCAATGAGAGCCAACGAAACGTGGTACGGGCGGAAACCGGAAAATGCTTTCGTTGCATCTGGGCCGTCAAAAACTTATGTTTTGTCGCGCAAATGACTCGCATTGGCTCTCATTGATCTTGGGCGTCTTACCGGGAAAATGACGCGAGTTTCTCGTTGCACATGGGCCGTTTCCCGGACAATGATCGCGAGGTTTTTCGTTGCATGCTGGGCCGTCTTCGGGAAAAATGACGCCGATGTTTTTCGTTGCAGTGGGGCCGTTATTGAACAAATGCCATAGACAAATTTTGATTTCGATGGTGATAGCGCCACCATATACGATAAGCATTTTTTCATTATGCATAAACGTATTCAGACGCTAAACCGGGGCATGACGTTGTAGCATAATACGCCACGCGACTATGATGTCGAGAATGCCGCCACTCACGAACATGGCGACTATAAGCTACCAAATTCATGCCAGATCAGGGTCTGCAGTAGCATCCATTATTTATTATTTATTATTTACCCTGTTTTATTGCATTCGCAAGCGTGTGTCTCGTCTGCAATCTGGGACGTTCTTTCCGGTTAAATGGCGCGATGTTTTTGGTTGCATCTGGGCCGTTTCTTCCGGGAAAAATGGACGCGATGTTTTAGTGCATTTGGGCCGTCTTACTGGGGAAATATGAAGCTGGTGTGTTTGCGGTTTGCATCTGGGCCGTTAGGACTTTACGCTTACTTATCTCTGTGGCGGAAAAACGGCCGAAAGATGCATGCAATGAAAAGCAAACTTTTGACTCTCGTTGGATCTGGCCGTTAAAAATAAAAAATAGATTGCCGGTCGCTGCATTTGGGCCGTCGGCCGGCAAAACGAACCAGGTCGGGTTAGGTTACATGAATATTGCCACTTCCAAGTTAAAAGGAAATATTTTTTTTTTTTTTTTTGATACCATGACTTGAACAGTCTAGACAAACTTCAACAATTGATAATGGTTATGATATTATCCCGTGTTATTATGCAGTTTACATGTACTGGACGGACTGGGGATCACTTCCTAGATAGAGCGGGGCAACTGGATTGGCACAGTCGCAACTACTCATCAATACCTCCCTCACATGGCCAAATGGACTAGCTATGATTTTGGAAAACAGAAAGATCACTGGGGCGATGGAGAGACCCCCCCCCCCCCGGATTGAAATGGCTGATATGGACGGGCGCAATCGACGAGTTTTAGTTCGTGAGGAGTAGTCCTCATATTTTGGCTTACACTGTTTACTTGGTAGGTTTGGTTCCTACGGAAACCGTTGTGATGTTGATATGCCAAATTAGTGTTTAACAAATTGCTGAGCTCATTTCTTGTTTGTTAATGCATGGCAATTTGGGATTTGAGTTGTAGTTAGTACATGTTGCAATATATTACCTGTAAGAAGTTGAAAAGTGCATTTCATGATACCTTCATTTTGTTTGATTCACTAGATTTCTCAAGTGAATGTTATTTTCAAAAGCTGTTGATTCTGATGATGCATTTTGATGCTACAAGCAAATGTTCACATCACAGTGATCCATAGGTTGCTGTGTTGTAATTTCTGTCTGTTAACGGACAGAAAATACAAAATTGGGAATCTCTTCTAGAGAAGATCAAATGTGCATGTAAGATTAGAGACAAATACTATACTTATGTCAACGGTTCAGATGATATATAGAAATCGCAACTTTTTTCGAAAGGTAAGTCGGGTTGGATGAAGCTGTGGATGACAAAAAAACCTTTATTTAAGGATATTGTAATCAAGTTATTGCATAAATGCACTGATTTCAAACATGTTTGATGTTTAGAAGATTTTTGTATTTAACACCTTGTCCATGTACCCAGTCACTAAGCCTTCCTGCACCTGTATCTTATAGCTACAGCTAGCTTTGATATATTGGGTGCTTTGTAACTCGGACTTTCAGGAAGTTCTCTCAAAATCTACTGACCTAATTGTTTGGACTCATGGCAGTCGTCACGATTATATCTTCTCCACACAGGTGACTATGTCTACTGGACAGACTGGCAGAGGCGGACAATAGAGCGAGTCAACAAAAACACCGGTCTGGAGAGGCAGATCATCCGGGAACAACTGCCGGACTTAATGGGACTCAAAGCTGTCAATGTCAAGAAAATTGTTGGTAAGGCAAAAAAAATTGTTTGCCGTAAACCAATTGACCCTAGAAAAAACTGCTGAATCAAAATTAAAAAAAAAAAATTTTAAATGCAAATTAACACAAACTAAACAGAAAAAAATAAATCTGAAAACTAATTATTTTTATTTACAATTTCAAAGCAAAAAAAGTGTTTTTACCAACCCAAAAATAAAAAACATCAAAACAAGCCAACAAAACAACTGCAACAAGTAAATTAAAAAGATCTTTGCTATGACATTGAAAAAAGCTCTAAACATTAGTATGTTGTATTCGTTTTAGAGTAAAACAGAGTGAAGTTCATCTGAATGAAAAAAAAATCTGACTGACGGTAATATTTTTCCTTTGTTTACGGCAAACAAACATTTTTTTTTTTTTTAGGCTTAAGGAGATTGTAGGTCACCGCATGCTTGCGGACTTACTATCTACGTGGACACTTTGAAAGATCTATTGGGCAGCGTAGTCGAATTAACGTGACCCACATATGTGTGCACAGGCACACATTACTCACACATGCAACATTACTCAACACTGCACACATATACTCAACACATGCACATGCGTACACCCTATACACGACAATGCAAGCTAGCTGACAACCCACTCACGTTTGTGTATTCCACACTTAAACTGTTTTGTGTCGTGAACAAGAACATACTCTTTTGGTCGTGGATTGGCACGAGTCATGCTTACGCTCTTTATAAAACATTTATTCTCTGCACTCTACCCATAGGTGACAATCCTTGCAAATAATAACAATGGAGGCTGTTGTAGCCACCTTCCTCTACCGCCCTCAAGGTCACATCTGCTCCTGTCCGTGGGATTGGAAACTACTGCCGACCAGCCACAGGCATCGTACCCGAAGCCTTCCTGCTCTTCTCACTAGCAGTGGAATTTGGAGGATATCACTGGAGACGAGTCCACACAACATGCGATACAATTGACGGGATCAAGGAAGCGAATGCATAGGATTATAATGATGGAATGGTGTACTGGAGCGACACCTCTCTGAAGGTACTTTTTTTGAGGGGCAAATTTCGTACTTTGTTCCCTGTGCCTCAAAAAGCCTAAGGAATGAAAAAATTTAATCTAGTGCTTGGTATCCTTGCGTTGGTGACGTCAGTGATAATGCCTAGTCGCAGCAATAAATTGCGAGTGTTGATCCAAAGCATTGACGTACGCGGTATAACGGTAGCACAGTCCGAAATCCCTCCACCTGGAAAGTGCAACCCCGCTATAACCTTCGTCTTGGCTGAATACTGAGTGACGACAGAGCCTTCACGCAGTCATAAACTTGCAAATAACAAGTAAGGCGCAAGCTGGAATCGCGGAAGTACAAAGTCAAAGGCATAATAGGCTGCGCTTTAAAAGCGCGATGACTTCACTCCTTAGTTTGAGGCCGGACGGCGTATATAGTCCTATAAAACTGAAATTTGAGCGTAATGGTGTGGTTTTGTGGGGATATTTGTCCTAGAGATTTGCTTTTGGTCCATCATGTGCATCTTTCTTTTCATATTTAACTTGTATTTTAACAAGGAGAGAAACCGTATCGTCGGTATGATCCGGCGAACAGTAACAGGTTTGTAATTTGCAATCTAATTTGTAAAAAACAAAAAAAAAAAACAAAAACTGGATGCTGTCAATCTAGGTTCAAAAGACGATATTTTGAAGCCCATGAATTGAAATTCTCCTCCTGTAAATTTCATGCTTAGGGGTAAGCAGGGGCAAGGATATGACGGATACAAGAGCGCATTAAAGCTTGTGTTTGAATAGGCAGACCTTTTGTACTGTGCCCCCTTTTAAAGGTGTGTGAAAATAACATGCAAAACAACTGTGTTGAAAGTGTTGATGTCACTAACTCAGGGCCGGGTGGTAAATGGAGTCTAAATAGCAACGTAGTGGTCTAGACAAAAAGCAAAGCGTTGTTTTTGGGTGGCCGGTACAAAAGAAGTCGTACATACAGCTTAGAATTGTTCCTTTCTTCTTGCAGACTATCAGCAAAGCCTACATGAACGGCACAGGTGTCGAGAACGTCATAGAATTTGGCTTGCAGTACCCAGAAGGCATTGCTGTTGACTGGGTTGCGCATAACATCTACTTCTCTGACACGGGCACTAACAGGATCGAGGTTGCAAGACTGGATGGTTCAGCCAGACGAGTCATTGTGTGGCAGAACGTCATAGATCCAAGATCAATCGCGATTGACCCGGCAGAGGGGTGAGTATTTTTCTGGGAGGAGGGTGGAAAAAGATTATCAAACTGTAGTGTAAATAAGTATTGTGATGTTGTATAAACTAACAAGTTATCCAGATTTGTTTGAATGTTTACACAAAAAAATATACAGAAATATTCACTTATTTTTGCATTCCTAGATTTTTTTCAAAGCCTTGTCTAGGTGTGACCGATTTCTCAAACATTTTCAACTTCGCAACCCTTTACGATGAAGTGCCTGTATCTTGTAATTTTTAGGTTCCTGTACTTCTCTGACTGGGGCGGTCAAACCACCATTGAACGTGCTTACATGGATGGGTCACATCGAAAAATTCTTATCGACATGCCTGGCCGTGCCAACGGACTGACCATTGACTACGGTGAGAGGAGGCTATACTGGACTGCAGTTGATACCCGCAGTATTGAGTCATCAGATTTAATTGGTAAGGTTTTTACATAAGGTTACAAATATTTTTCTCCACCAACCAACCAAAAACTTTTGTTTTCAAGCACTTTGGTCAGGAAGCATTTCTCCCTCCTTTTTTCCTCTTCCTCCTCTTCCTTCTCTTTACCTTCCTGTTTCACTTTACCTCCTCTTCCCTTTCCGTTTGATTCTGCTTTCCTTTTCCTTCCTCTATTTCCCCTTTCCTCCTTTCTCTTCTCTGCTTCCCTCTCTCTTCTTTGCTTCCCTCCCGCTTCCTTTTCGTCCCTTCTTTCCCACTTTCCCATCTTCTGTTCTTCCTCTTTTATTTCCCCTCTTCTCCTCCTCCTCTTACCCTCTCCCTTCTTCTGTTCTTCCTCCTCCCTCTCTTTAATTTCCCCTCTTTCCCTCTCCCTCTTATATTCCCATTGCCTCAATCTCCTTACTTGTTCTTCTTAAGGCTCATTCTTCTGGTTCATGCTTCCTCCCCTTTAAGCCTCTCTTCGCTCTCTCTCTCAAAGAATCACTATTGCAAAAATTAATGTGTAAACACACACACATACACACAGATTTTCACACACACACACATACCGACAACAGCTATATTGTGGGTGTATTTGTGGTTGTGCATTGTGGGGGTATAAAATTTATATATCAATGCATTGTGGGAATGTGACTTTTAGTATAGCATTGCATTATGGGAGTGTAGACCATTGAAATAGTGTGTGTGTGTGTCTGTGGGGGTATGTGCACCCCAATACATAACACACATTAACATACAGAAACATAGAGGGGGTATTTTTCTTTCACATTTTTTTAAGCTCACAATGTCATTTTAGACCAAAACACTTCACTGTGGGGGGACCCCCACTATGCAAAATATGCCCACAATGTAACTCTGTACTTCCAAATATCCCCACAATGTATCTCTGGAAAGTTCACACACGGACACAAACACACACACACACATCGATGTTATCATCTTTTCTCCATGTTGCCCATTAGGAACCTCCAAGCGTCAAATCATAGCCAACGAATTAGAACACCCATTCAGCCTGACCCAGTATGGCGATTACATCTACTTTGCGGATTGGCAGACCAGCTCGATAGACCGTCTCAACAAAACCAGCGGAGCCAATAGGACCAGGATACAGAACGATGTCGATTATGTGATGGACATTCTGGTCATGCATTCGTCAAGGCAGGAAGGTGAGCTGGAGGTTTATTAAACCATGTTAAATATTTAATTTAACCCAGTTAAGCTGTAAATATTTGATTTAACCCAGTTAAGCTGTGAGAATGTCATAGTTTAGGTGTGACTGCTAACCAGGTTCAAGTGGGTGAAGTTGTTAACTTAACAAAAATTTATTAACACAAATGGCTACTAAAATCCTTAGTTGGAATTAAAACCTAATCAGTGTTTTATCTTAAGGCTAACAACAGAGGGTGTTTTGAATCAATCCCATAATACATTGCAATGTGCATATACTATACTGTACCAAATACATGTCAGTACTTAGGGATAAAAGTATTCAAGAAGTTTAAGAACCACAAGATATTTCATGATCATGCTAAAAATCCCTAAGTACTAGTGCATTATGGGCTAAATGAGTGTAAAAGACAGGATTTTTATGTGTTAAGAATGGGACTTTTGTTGGATCGCATTCATGACCTTATTGAGGTGAAATTTCCCAAAACTGGTGCATTGTGGGATTGACTCAAAACACCTTCTGGGCTAACAACATGATGGAACAGATGTTGAAAAAATGTTTGTGTGTTGAGCTTAAGTCAATATAAAGCGGTCTGTAACTTTCCTTAAATTTAAATTTAGTCATAATGGTTTAAAAGTGAAATGAGGTGTGCATTACAAGGGTTTAAAGTAGCACAGATTATAATTTCTACAATAATCAACCAATACAAAATTATAAAGTAAATTTCTTACTCTCCCCAAAATATCACCGGTTTTGGTGCTGGAGTTAATTCTGGAGAGATGCAAGCTTAGATAAATTAAATTGACATGATGTAGCTTGATAAGGTCACAACGCTGGGATTTTAATATAACATTAATATTTCAATATTTATTGTAATATGTAATTGGGAGCTAAAGGCAATTTAATCTATTTTTATCCAAATTGATGGTGGATGCATAATAATCGGTGTCGGAGCAATTTTCAAAAGTAAAACGCTTGCAATGTAATTCACAAGTGCGGTTTTAATTTAACACGAAAATAACGAATTGTCGAAATAAAAGCCTTCCAAAATCAGCCGACCCTGATATCTGTCCATCCTAACAAGACATTAACAAGATTAAATCTATGTTAATGCCCTGCCATGTCTGGGGCAGTAGCACACTGAGTGGTTAGAGGCTTAGCACCTTACTCGGGCAGGTTTTGACATGCACGGTAGTGGTATCTGGTGGATGGCCACTGACCTAAGACTTTGAATGTCAGTGCTTATTTGTAGGATGTGGAATGGGTTATTTTGTCATTGGCAAAAGTAAACCCAGGAATATCTTGTCGTGTAAATGCACGGAGGTCGTAAGTGTAATAGCTACCATGTGATACATCTGTGTGCTGCCATATATTAGGATATCTCAATTTACCTTGAGTCAGTGGCTGGCTCTTTAAGAGCCACTGATCAAAGACTTCTGACAATTTTTTGACAAATGGCAGCTATTGCACTTAGGAACTTCTACTCCCATGACAATCTGTCATCTGTGTAAGTTTCACTTTATTCTCAATTCCCAGGCACAGTTCAGTAAACCTCCATTCATTAGTGCATGTACGAAATATACCCTCTGCTTTTTGAGGATGGTATATGATACTCAGAAGGCCAGGGTCATTTATGTTAATTAATATACATATATAACTCACTGAACTGTGTCCTTGGGGGATGAGAATGTTGCAGTTCATAGTGTGTATGATATAAGCAGGAAAATTGGTATAGATTATTGAAGACACATTGCATTACCACCAGATGTAGTTGCGCCACCCTTTCAATGTTTTCAATTCTTGTGCAGATTTTCAAGGATCTCTAATCCTGAATTGACTCTAATCTGTGCTCAAGGTCCATGGTCAAAATCCCAGTACAGAAATAACTTACTGTAAACTCTGTTTATTAAACTGTGTTGATATAGTTTTAAGTTAATTATGGAAATAGAAATGATTCAAATGGTTCTGGCATTGTGAAAATGGAGTTACGAGGTGTTGACTGGGTTCATCTGGTTTAGATAACCTAGTTGAAACCGGCTTAATACAGTGATTTAATATATGAAATTGGGCACGGTTCAACAGGAATTCAGACAAGCAACTCTAAACGTAGTCCTAACGCCGATCCCTACTTAACCCCCTCCCCTAACCCCTTTCTTCTTAACCCTCGCATAATTGACAAACTCTCAAATTGGCAGATGAAACAAATTTGAACAGGCTAGTGCAAATGGGGACATCTTCGCAAGTTTTCAATGCCACCGTACATTAAACCGGATTTTCAAGGATACACAAAACCCGATCAGTCCCCACCTAGTCCGCACCGATAACAGTACCCATTTTCCATTTTGGAACAAGATTCACAGGCACCGAACTGGGGCAGAAAAACTTGTTCTAAATAAGTAACTTGATTTAAGTTGAATGAGTAGTAGATTGCGGGTCGAATAAATGTCAAAGGTCGTCAATTGACATCCATAATCTCACGGTAGTGCACCATCGGGGCCATTTCGCATGTTGCTAATGGATATTACAGGCAAGATACTTTAGTATACAACCGAGGTGGGTATTGTGAAGTAGTTTATCACTCTGAGCTAGTAAATCTCAATTCCCTGGCCACAGACCAGTTCAGTAGCTCATTCACCAATGTATTAGAAAATACACCCCTGGTTTTGGGTATGATATATGATACACACAATACACAAGCTCAGTTCATGTTCAATGTATGTACAAGACAACCCACTGAACTCTGTCTTGGGGGTGGAAGCATATTGTAACTCATAGTTTCTATGATTGCATCTGGAAAAGAAACTCTGGCCTATTTCATCTTGTGCGTGCCAGACGGGTCGTAAGTGCAATAGGCTGCATGTGATACATATATGTGCTTGCCATCTATAAAGATAATCATTTTTATAGTTTCCTTGAGTCAGTGACTCTTGAATGGGTTTTCAGGCGACTGTGCTGAAGAACGATTTCAAGAACCACTGAGCAGCAAAGATTTAGCATGAATTAGTATGCTTGAGGGGAAGTTCTGACAAATGACAGCTATTGCACCTATGACTTGTATTGCATTCACGTGATGGTTTGTCTTAGTTTGAACAGTATCTTATCATCCCGTGTTAAAAGAAGTTTTTATCGTGTGGGACTTTTGTGACTTTTGGAATATAAACGTGTATTGGTATTTTGTTGTGGTCAATCAAAGGCTATTAATAGCCAACCCTACCTTGATCTGCAATAAATCTCTGTAAGCTTTGTCTGACTGAATGGTGGGTGACCCAATTGACAACCCCCCCTTCTCCATCAAAATTGAGATTTTCGGTATCAGAAGAAAGTTAATATTTTTCCTCATTACCCTGGTGAAATTGTAGGCCCAGAAAATGTTTCCTTTTGATGTTATCAACAAATATGTCTCCAAATGTGGTTCACCACATTAGTTAACACACACTGTCCTATGGGCCAATTAGTACACATTTTGGCTTCTATCCAAACTGCTGGACTCATTTAACTCAAAATGGGTAATCACAGGTTTTATGTGATAGTCCAGGGTTCGGAAACTTCCGGAAGAAACCTATTTCTTCCGGAAGAATGGAAGAAACTGGAAAAAAGGTGTTTCTTCCAGTTTCTTCCAGAAGAAACTGGAAGAAATTGGAAAACTGGAAGAAAAAAGAAATGTAGTATGAACAACAAACTAAATTACACCATAATCATCTGCTTTGCATCTTTCAAAATCATCAAGGCTACTTTATTTACAATCGTGTGTGGGTTTTTTTTCAACATTATAAGTTTATAGCAGGTTATTATACCTTGCAAGATGTAGTAACTTTGTTCCAATTTTTTTTTTTAATTAATTATACAGATGATAATTGTAACCCCTTTCCAATTGTAGATATCTATTATGCAATACAATGAAAAAGCTATGAAATCTCTAAGTGCCAATTTGTTAATTTTAAAAAAACACAAAAAATCAAAGTAGCATCCATTATTGTTCTTTTGTTTGTAAATGTTGTGTATAATACATCTATGTTGTAACTTTGATGCTTAAGTTGATGATAAAACCTGGGTTAGGGATACTATAACATTTGTTTAAGAGAGAAAATTGAATATGTTCACGTCTTTAAAAGGAGTCTCTGCTTGGCCTTGCTCGTGTGAAAGTGAAGTGTCTTTATAAAATCGTTCTTCCAGTAATTTGTTACATTTAAGGCCTTGTGATCTTAATTAATGTGCAATTGGTGCATGGGGTGGGTATAGGGGTCCCTGAATGGTTTTTTTAAAAAAAATAAAAAAAATATTTCACTATATTTCAATCTAAACACAAGTTTAAAGTCATTGGCTTTGTAAAACTAAGAAAATTTTTTTTAAACACTTTTTAGTTCTATTCTTCGCTTTTCAGTGGAAAGAAACTGGAAGAAACACCCGGTTCTTCCAAGTGAAAAAAACCGCGTTTTTTCCACCTGTGGAAAAACTGGCGAACCCTGTGTGATACACTTCCATGTGAGGGCCAACAAACGACATGGAAAATTTAACCATATTAGGGACACCCCTGTAACTGATAATCAAAAAAATTTTTTTTTTTTTTTGGGGGGGGGCTTTCTGAATATAAAAGTGTAGTCTGTTGTGTTCAAACTGCTATTTAAGGGGGCTGTGAAGGTCAGAATTCAAAGGAACTGTTTTTTTTGCCATATCTGGGCCTTCCTTAATTGTTGTTTCCACATATAGAAAGTATAACATATTTGAGACGCGAAATGGACTCAAAATCCAAATATGAATAATATTTTTTTCCCCAAAATACGTATTTTTTTGAGAAATCATAAAAAAATGGAGATTTTTTTCCACGCATTTTTTTGGTTGCCCTATAAAAAAATATAGAAATTTATAAAGAATGTGCCTTGTTCTTTTTGGTTTCCCAGCAGGTCATAGTCTAGGTCTGTATTTCCCCTTTTTTCAATTCTGCACTATTTTATATTCAAATTATTTGCCAAAAAAGAAGCCAAAACCGACGTGGTTCAATTTGAACAACGTCCAAGATGTTCAAAGGTGACATAAAGCACACGATTTTTAAATAAACCAAAAATGAAAAACTAAACAATACCGACCCTAGAATTTTGATATGTCTCTATACATGCATTCATTTTCCTTACCTGTTGCTAAATTGGATTTTCGAGTAATGGGACCGAACTCAACGAATCTAAAATTATCGCTGAAAGTGAACACAGGGAAAATCGCCATTTTGTCCAAATATTGTCCCGTTTGCTACAAAATATAGCCTTATTCCATAAACCCACGGGGCGTTTTGTCCTCTTATTCTTCACACGGCTTCTGCACCAGGTCAATTCTTCATCTGGATACTTATGAATCAAAATTCAACAATTTTTAGGCTCAAATTGTGAAATTAAAATCCCATTCTGTTGCAAAAGAATCTCACTTGCAAAAGCCATTTTACAATTGCATACAATTTACGCATTGGTATTCGTCCATCGACTCGATGCATCAAGGCGTTTCTTATGCGCTCATTACATCGCGCGCGCCGAATAGCACAGGCGCGTATTGCGCGTAATACGCGAAATTACCGCCCTTTTGCAGTTCACCCCATGTGATTGTTCTTGATAAAAAGCGTAACCTCGTCAAAGTAAAATGAAACCATAATGAGTAAAAATAAATATATATAGATCTTTTCAAATATTGTGAAAGAAAAAATGTTAATGCCGTAAAACATGACAAAAACTACAAACTTGCCATTTGACTAGTTTCCTGACCTTCACAGCCACCTTATAGAGCTTTTTCGTAAGTTTTTATGTCCAAGTGACTGAAGATGGCTTCTCAATAGGAGTTAAAACCATTTACCTACTGGTAGGCGTGTGGGTTCATTGTTGATTGGCATTTTCATGCTTTTTTGCCAATAGGGGTATTAAAATTGTCCTGTTTTACAAACTGTGGGTAATTGTCGTAAATATTTTGACCTAGGCAACTCAATTCATGTCACCTCAGTAAACTAGGCATGTTTTGACCTCATTTGGATGACATTTTGTAAGAAGGGTTACAAATATGATTAATGAAAATATAGAATTTTGAGGTAAAAAAATTAAATGTGCATCTCTTTTCTTATACACAATGTGGAAACAAATAAGCATGATACAGTTTCTATATTTGGTCTAGTTTTTTATGAAAATAGCCAACTAAGTCAGTGACCCTAGGTAAGGGATGTTTTTGGAGTTTCATTTTGTGTCCTTTTTAATCTGATCCAATTAGGAGAAGAAAATTTAGGAATTACAAATTTTGGAAAAATTTGTCCGCTTTTGATCTTTGGGCACAACCGTTATGTCTTCCCCTCCATGTAAATGTATATATTTGGATGAGAATAACATTTATGGTTGTCACACACACACACTGGAATCTTCCTAATGTAACCCTCCAAATCTGCAGTTTTTGGGTCAACGTGGAAATGTTTCTTATGGAATTACGAGCGGGTAATCTGGAAAATGCGATACAGGTAATGTTAGAGATCATTAAGGCAGGGGGCTGTGCAACTAGTAAGGTTGAAGCACCCTTCACTTGACATCATGATGTACGTAGAAGGGTGGTTTTTACATTCCGGTGGGCACGTCACTCGGTTTAACGGAGCAGTTGTAGAGCGCGACCGTTAATTGCTCGGAGACGTTCACACTTTTTTCTGGGCCCTTTGGATTGGCACCTGAACAGGTTATGGTGTACATGTGTGCTTTTTCTTTGGTTCGCACGTGAGAAGAATTTTCTGGTGGGGATGAGAATTAATTTCAGTTGTAGATAAATAGAGATTACGATTTGAACCAACGGTCCTTGTCCGTGTGTAGGGCTTGTAGTGTGTTGCGCTATACACTCGTGGCACAAACCTTTTGACGAGCGCAGTACTTCCTGGTTCTCTATGTATTTATTGTGAAAAAAACGCACTATTGCTTGCTGATGTGGCCACCAAGCGGACTGCTGTTCTGAGTCCCGACCATAGCGTCCACCCCCATTTACAACCAGGAATTAAGTGCTCGTCAAAGGGTTTTTCCCCGAGTGAAGCATACAACGCACCGGCCCCTGATTGGGCACCAGTGCACCTTGTAACATCATTCGCTGATGCCGAGTGCATAATTTGTTGAGCCCTGGCCCCGGAAGAGTTAACAAAAGCGTACTTGGCTTTTAAATGAATTGTGTTTTAGAATTTTATTGTCCTTGGTGAGATCATTTGTTTGGCAGGAGGTTGTCTTATGGTACAATCTTGGTCAGTGGGCCCAATTTAACTCAAAGGCTGCATTTGACCTCAACGCAGAAGTGCATTCTGATTGGTTGTATTACTGGACCTTTGAAGATCACAAATACGTCTCTCGTAGCTCTCTACACAGCTTCTACCCAGGATCACTGACTTATTGAATTGAATTTTCCCAAACGTGTGCATTGTGGGATGGAATCCCTGCACCCTCTGTAACTTCCACCGGTATGTTTTATACAGGCATTCTTAATTTGGCTTTTTGATTAAAGGCTTAAATGACTACTAATTTTTAACCAAAAATCTTTTTTTCTTGCATCCAGGCTGGAATAAATGTGCAATCAACAAGTGGTGGTTGCGAGCATCTCTGCCTGTCCATCCAACATACTACCGGGCGACTGGGCTATGTCTTTGGCTGCCCCACGCACTACAGATCCTCAATCAGAATGGTAACACAGGTACAGGGAGGTGATCAACTAATTCGAGGCATCAATAGAAACCTTGGTCCCACCCTCTTTCCATCCTTCACCTTTGTTTGCCTTATTAAGCTGGGTAATTTTAAAACCCAGGGTTTAAACTAGGGTTAATCCTACATGAACGGACCTTTTTTGTGGGCCCCCGCCAGCTATAGCTTCGGAGGACCACTTGGCATCTGTTTGTGCGTGTGTGGTATTATGACTGGATTTCTAATCTTGAAACCCATGGTTAAACCAGGATTATTCCTTCATCAGTGAACTTTTTTCTTTCAACATATGTCGCACGGTTGTTAGTTAACCAAAGTTTTAAAATCCGGTTTTGTCCCCGCCAACAGGGGTGGCAGGATACACCTCACTCAGCAATACTGCTGTGTGAGGATTTATTGCGCAAAAGATAATTGGACCGGTTGATAGGATTGCAATGAATTTTTCTCACTATTATGCCAAGAAAAAAAAATAAGTTTGTCCCCCAGAAGACTGTGTGCCTTTCTTTTAATTTTTGTTTTTAGCATATTATTTTCAGCCTATCAAGAGATGGCTTTGCCATCAGTAGAAGATTTTTCTTGGGTGTCAAGGGCAGCCACTAACATAAAAACTAGTCTGTTGTTCTTGTTCAATTCTGGTGAAAATCACAGTTATGTAAGTATTGAAATTACTGGTGACTTCCTATGAAACAATTTTTTAAATTTGTGAGTGTTCAATTGTTTTTTTTTGGGGTATTTTTTTTGTATTTCTGTCACTGATTCCAAGTGACTATTATAGGCATGTTTTCATGCAGCATCACTTGTCCTAGCTGCTATTTGTATAATTCTAGCCTTGAATAGATGCATTTGGACAGCTAAGTTTTTACCTGGGTTGGTCAATGTGCTGCCAATTACATGTTTGGCTAGCTAGCAGGAGTCAAGTGGAACTTTTAGCTAGGGCACACCCCATGTCTGTTGGTATAACAGCTCAGTACGCTCTGGTCAGATAGATGTGCATTTAGCAATATGTTTGTACCGTAAGTTTTTACAATGGATATAGTATAAAATATATTTCTGTACCTGTTAAAAAAATGGTTTATATTTCCTTCAAAAATGTAAACTTGTGTATCTTTCCATAATACGCCCAGTGCAATCCCCCAATCATAAATTTCTGCTCATTTATGCTGGTTCCAGTCATATAGTAATATCTATACCCCTATAGGAAATCCAAATACTTTTTCTCAATTAAAATAAATGGTCTGGAATTTCTTGGATCCACACAACCTTTCCTATGTTGTGTGTGTGTGTGTGATGTGTGTCTGTCTGTACCCGAGTCTGGTGCCTGCCTCTCTGGTGTTGCATGTGTGGAGGTGTGTGCCTATGTGTGTTGTAAACAGATTCAAAATAAGAATTAACATTGAACACATTTTTTGCCTCAGAGCCAAGACCAAGAAACCTATTTTATGTAACATGTATGTGTCTATAATGTGTGTGGTGTTTGTGTATGTATGCATGCTGTGTGTGCACGTGCATGCGTGGATGGATGGATGGGGGAGTGGATGGGGACGGACAACGACGGACGGATTGATTGACAACGGACGACCGCGCCGGCATTACATATATAAAGTTAATGTCCATGAAATGTAATGCCGTAATAACTTATCTCATTATTAGGCATTCCTTTGGGCCATTAACTTGTTATGTATAATGTTGCCGATTCTCTTACCATCTTAGCTAATTAACTAATTGAGAGGACTTCTGAAAAGGGATCCTTTGTGCTCACTCTTTAGCTTTTCGTTAACAGGAATAAAAACCTATATGTATAGCAGATTGAATTTTTAGGTTAATATTGGGTTCATACAGTTATAATTTATTTATAGTGTTTTAAAACAGATACGTGTTTGTTCTTTATGTCTGTTTGGTCACTTCGGTTAAAGTGTTGTAATTTGTTTCTCTCCTGCGCCAAACTCGTTGAGCCATTTTCAACCAAATTAGGTCAGAACCCTTGTCCAAGCTTGGTTCATAAAGGGTGTTCACCATTGGGCCGCAATTAAGGGGGCCTCTTCGATAAATTTGGCTCTAATCCACCAATCTTGGTCAGAAGATCCACTGGCCCCAAACCCCTATAGGGTTTAAGCAATTGAGTCAAAGGTCACATTGCCGTGAAATCAAATTTCAGTGTGGAAGAATCACTCAGCTGCTGACATGTGACCCATATGGGGTGTTAACAGATTGGGTCAAAGCTCATGTTTCTGATTAAGGGCATTTGTTGTCAGTTAGGGTAAATGTATATAATTTGGTTTGTTGCTCTTCTGCCTAAACAATTTGAGCGAATATGCACTTTAGCTTGGTCAGAAGAGCCACTGACTCAGGAGTGTGTTCAGAGAATGACACCATTGACCCCTATATGAACCTTTTAATGCCATCATACAAATGTTACACATTTTGACGATCACAAAACAGGCAAGACTTGTGGTTTGAAAACCACCTTGTTCTTATGACCAACATTTTTTGTACCAAGTCATTTGTTTCATCATAGGTAGATTTTCCATTGTAAGTAAAATAAGGCGTCACAAAAAATTTGGTCCTCTTGGAATTACCATCCTTAATAGTCTTCTGTAAACATCATTGATTGCTCTGGTTGTTTTACTCGAAATTTTTTTGCTTTAAAAATCAGGAAAAAAAGGAAAATTCTGCTGTGAAGTGGCGACAATTTTTTTAAAATTGGGTCAAAATTGGAAACAAAAATCCTGCATTTCGCATTCTCATTTTACAAAAAAAAGTTTTTTGGTGCCTTACAATCACACATTTTAGGTAGTTGAAAAAAATGTCTATTCTTGGCAGGACTAACTTCGTTAAAAAAAAACAGCCCCATAATCTACATTTAAGAGTCAAACTCGATAAATACACACAGGCACTACACCCTATGATACAATCACTTGCTCATTAAAGGACACAGCCCTATGAGTAACCCCTCAAAACAAAAGTTCTTCTATGTCTCTATCAAAAACAAATTTGCTTCTATGTCTCTATCAAAACAAAATGTGCTTCTATGTCTCTATCAAAAAAATGTGCTTCTATGTCCTCTATCAAAACAAATGTTGCTTCTATGTCTCTAACAAACAAATGTTCTTCTATGTCCTCTTCAAAACAAAATGTGCTTCTATGTCTCTATCAAAACAAAATGTGTCTTTATTCTTATCAAACAAATGTGCTTCTCTGTCTCTATCAAACACATGTGCTTCTACTGTCTCTGTTAAACCACACCACCATTCTTGCACAGTATCCCTTTTGATTTTGTGTTATTTACATGACCTAGGCAGTCCCAGGTTTCGCGATCCCACCTGGTTTCGCAACCCGGTATCAACAATCGAGAAATAGATTCAGTCCATTAACCTTTTTTGACTTGAATGACCCCCCGATGAAACCTTGTTGAAAATCCACTAACCAATACAAACTTAACCTCGGTCTTCTGAGTGTCAAGGGGCAACCCACCGCCCCACCAAGTTTCAGGTACACGTGGGCGACCCCTCGTTCCCCGATAAAATAGACGGCGGTCACGACAGACAGACCGACAGAACCCACCGTAATTAATATATAGATATTCGGCCAAGGGACCAATTAAAATAGTGCGTAAATGCTGATAGATAGGCAGGTAGTCCAGAGATTAATCACTTTATCTCAATTCCCAGCCCCAGTTCAGTAAACCTCTCCAGTTCCCAAAAATTAGTGCATGTACGAAATATAGCTTCTTTCTGCTTTTTGGGTATTGTTTAGGTTCGCCATTTGGCCTCCCCCGGAAGAATCAAAAGAGAAGTTCTTAACAGTAGTAATCGGCGCTAATCTCCCATTTTCTTTATAACATGAAACAATTATACTCATAAAGAGCAAGTGAAACCTGCTTACAAAATGATACCTTTCTCCAAATGTTTTTTTTTTTTTCAGCACCTGAAACTTTCTCCGCTTCAGCCGACGCAACTCGGTCAAACCGCCTGACTGTCAGTGGAAGATAGCTTACGTCATGCGAAACCGATTCTACCATAACGGACATCAAGCCATCGAGTATGAATCCCGTATACAAACAATTGTACTGATTGACGTAGAACAAATACGGTACGGAGGGTTAAATGAAAACTGTATTGAGGTAGTCGAATGAAACCACCAATATATGTATTGCAAGCATAGACAATAGTGTGTTTGGGATTTCTTTGAAATCTCAGCTGGCTGAAAAAACACTGGTTTATGCTTAAGAGAATGAGTGTGTGTGTAGACGCAAAACAACTGCATGTTAAAAACATAATATGGGGAACTTACAGATATGTAACTTTTCCGGAAATTTCCGATTTTTTTTTTTTTTTTAAAAAAAAAAAATCCGGAAATGGTAAAAAAATTTTATTTTTTTTCAATTCTGAGATCCAAATTGTTATTGATAAAGGTAACTGCATCAAAAACCCATGTTTTAAGTACCAATTTTATTTAAAAGAAGGGGTCTTGTAAAAAAAATATGTTCTCCTTTTCCTCCTGGAGCTTAACCGGATGCTACGCTAAATTTGACCTCCCGTCGTTCCAAATTTTGGTTTTCCGGAAATGGGAATACTCCTCGGTTACATCTCTGGTTATTCTTTAGAGAATGAAGTGTAGTGAGAGGCCAACACAACTGTATGTCATCTTAAACTTCAGATCACCCCATTTGTGACAAGTTGATGGTCCATTAAATACTTATGAAATAAAAGGATATTCTTTCTTTCTTTGACCACGCAGCCTCACACCTTATCGTAATCCGGAGACGAAATAGTTCAGTCCATACGACTTTGAGATCGAGCCCTACAGTCGGCTGCTCTCTGGACCTGCTCAATAACCAACGTGATCACAACTGTAACCAGATTGGAAGGCATAGTAGTCGTGTGGCCTTAGCGGAGATAACGAGAGACCAAGAGCACTGACTCTGATTCCTGAAAAGGGGTGATGTTGGAAATGGTATCTAACCGTCCATTTAACCCTGTCAATGATGTCCGTAACACTAGTGCAATTTTGCGCATAAGCGTAGATGCCACCACTTTTTAGTCACTGGGCGAGTCACTGCTTGTACTGGTGCAACTGCCAAATAACATGGCTATATCACTGCCAAGAGGTAGGGCGAGAGGATTATATTTACAATTGGAACTTGGCATTTTTGATGCAGGTTAAAACAGATGTCTGCCTGTTAACGGAATATATTTCATTTCTGCTCATGAAGAAAGTAAGCACAAGATAAATCGACCCCCCTTTAGAAGCAGTGTTGTCAATTGTATGATTGTTTCCAGTGTTTGGCATCAATTTAAAAGTCAACTAAATGAAATGTACTTTGTCCTCTTTCCTTTTATACAGTCTGATGTTTTGGACAAATCTGGTTCGTAACCATCCCAAGATCGAGCGGGCCTCTCTTGACGGTACAGAACACAAAGTTCTCTTCAGCACCGGGTTAGGTGAACTGGGAGCTCTGGCCGCCGACACAGAAGCAACCGCCTCTACTGGGTGGACCCTTTCCTGGTCCGGATTGGCGACTGTGGCTGCTATCGGGGGTAGGCTTTTATGTAATGGTCACTTTGTATTTCAACATGTGATTGATTTAAAGGCAAACTTGTTGATCGTGATTGAACATTTGGGTTGATTTTGATAAAATTTCATTGCTTCCTTCATCTGTTTCAGCCATATCCCATGAGTGAGGTGAAGGAGTAAGGGGAAGAGGGGAAAGAGAAAAGTCAATTTGGTTGGTCTTGAACCAGGGCCCTTGGGGCCCAGTTCCCATGACCAGGGATAGCACCCTACAGCGGTGATGGTGTCATAGCGATTTTGTGCCCATTGTGTCTTCATTTGATAATGCAATCGCGACATCCGGGACTTAGTGCATTTTCTCACTTACAGAGCATTAGCGCTGGTTGGTGTTTGGTACTGTTGGGGTTAGTGACAAATTGACCCTATTTGATAAGATTATGCAGATAAAAATTATAGAATAAAGGACGTAACTTTGTACAACTATAATGAAATGTTTTGCTTTTATTTGTATTCAGCTGGGTTCACCCTTTGACCTTTTTTGTTCCATTTCATTAGGTGCCAATCGCAAAACACTCGTAGGAGAAAACATCATGAACCCTGTCGGCATGGCTGATCTCGAGAATTCCTTGTTTGTCCGGACAGCAGGCACAGATTATGCACGGTTGACAAACTTACAGGGAAAGGCTGACCAAAGTGATAGTAGATCAGAGCCTACTCACCGATATTATCATGGTTGAAGGAAACGTACATGATAACAAACTAAAACTTTCAAAATGTGAGTGACCGACTTCATCAGGGCCATTCCTAGAGGGGGGATGTGGGTTGGTGTGACACCCCCCACTCCATTGACAGAATTCTGTCTGCAAATGTGCCTTTTGTCAGCAATAATTTGAACTTGAAATTTAAACTACTTGTTCGCCAGGTATACAAGGAATGTATATATTAATTAATCTACCAACCCTCCCGTGCTATGATAACTCTCGGTTAGAGCGTCGTGCATTTAATACGAGGTGCGCCGGTTTCGACCTCCGGCCAAGCGCACATGGGTTTTTGTTTTTTTTTTTTTCAACCCTATCGGGCGCTGGCCATCTCCCAGGGAAAGATTGATAACTATATACAATAATGTGAACTTTTGGAAAAAGAGGTATTCTTTAAAAAGATGTAGGTACGGCGAAATGAGTGTACTCTGTGAGGGTACGAGTCGGAAAACTTATAAAATTACTGTTTGCATGTGGAGCATTTTTAGCTGGACTTCAGGAATAGCATTGGTATACTTGAACATATCAAATTATGATAAGCCAATACATAATGCCTTGTCTTGGCTAGGTATTCTCATTTATCTCTCTTGAAAAAAAAATATGCCAATTTCCATCAATTCTGACGGATCTGGATTAAGCATTCTGCTCAAGAAGGACAAACCCTTGCAACACGACATTCCCCGCTCACATCCAGGCTCTCCTCTCGCGTCCAGGCATTATTCCTCGCTCACTTCCAGACGTTCCCTGCTCCCCTCCTTCCGTCCAGTGCGTTTCCCACCCCCCTCCCAGGCATTCCCCCCCTCTCCCTCCATGTGTTCCCCGCTCACCTCCAGGTAATTCCCCGCTCCCCATCCAACAGGCATTCCCCGTTCCCCTCCAGCATTCCACACTCCATCCAAGCTTTCCTCTGCTCCTCCAAGGTTTATCCCGTCTTGTGTTCAAGCCAATTCCTTGTGTATCAATGTGCTCCTCGTATTATAATTTGATTGATAGGTTAATACGTAAGTAGTAGCAGTACCAATACTATACATTCCTAGAATAAGTACCATTACAAATACCATACCAATGGGGGGGGGGGGGGGGGGGGGGGGGGGGGTATACCATAACACCAACACCCTATAAATGAAAGCTTAAAGGAAATAGTCATGATCTGAATATTTGGAAAATTTGGTATGGATGGAAAGCTTAGTCACGTAGAATTGCATATAAATCAAAATAAGTTGAAAATTGTTCACATTTGTGGTATTTTTGCTTTGCCCTTTTACTTTTCCGCCCAATATCTTACTCGACAACGAATTCGCGACAAATCCCACATCTCGCAGGCAAATGGTGACGTTAAAGTGATGACAATCCATAATTTACGTCGTTGTGACCATCATAATCGCAGTGTTGCCACTTCAATAATAATTAAACACAACGAATGAAACAAATATGTCATTCTGTAACTCTTTTTTTTTCTTAAATTTTTATTATGACTTCATTAATCCACAATATTACCCGTGTCCTCATAACAATTCCGAGTCAACACGATGTTTTGGTCATCACTTTGACTCACGAGTTGGCGCTTTTGATCAATGAAGCCGTGGCGAAAAATCCTCCCGTTTCCTCTTCTTCGTATGTCAAAAAGCAAAAATAAAATATTCAAAAAACAATTATTTTGTTTATTTACAATCAATTGTATATTTTTTTCGGGAATTCTTGATGTATGTAAATATATTATTTATGAATTAAGTTTAAACTGATCTTGACAAAAATCTTGACATATTTCTTTACAATAAACCTCTCAGGTTGAAGTGTAGAAACATTGCTCATTCATCTTTCTTACCAGACAACCCACCCATGCATTAAGGATATGGAGGCTGTCTCCCCTTGTGTATCGCCAATGGAGGTATGGCTCGGGATCAATCTCGGCGATGTTCGTGTCCCATTGACCTGGTCCTACAAGATGAATGACTTGACGTGTGGTGGTAAGAAAACATAACTAATTGTATAATCCCTTAGTTTGATTGAAATGGTCGGCATATGTGATTGTTCTTCATAAATTCTTCTGTAGTTGTAGATTGCTCCCTTGACAGGCCAATTGATTCATTTTTTTAAAAAAAAGTTAGTTTAAAAAGGAGTGTTTGCCGTAAACTTCAAAACTAGTCATACCAATAAATAAACCCGTGATCATAATAGCTAGCAAAATCTCCTTCATCAAATGTTTAAGGTTGAGTTTGGAGCAAGCTGTCTTACTACAAAGACGGGCAGATATAAATTCTAACACCATCTTCCAGTCAAAGATCCTCTACAACATTGGTGTAAAAAACAATGCAGCTCTCACAATTCATTTCTTCTTAGATACTGCAAGCCCTACCAAAAATACTCTCCACAGTTTTGAAAGACTATATCAAGCGGTCTTTCAAGATGGCTCACAATTTTGGCCCAAACGTTTGCCTTTAATAGAACTGAGACTATTTGAAAATCTTTGAGTTAAAGGCAGAAAAAGAAATAGAGAAAAAAATGGATGGCATATTGTTCCACAAGAGGTATAGTGTTCTTCCCACAATGCGAATTCTTGCAATACAATTTTATGCACTGGGTGTCGCATGAATTTATAGTGATAAAAAGTACCTAAGACAGCGTAAGCGTTCAAGCTTTGACTACGTTTATAAAGCGGACACGGGTGTGAAAAAATATTTCGGGGTGAAAACAGTCAACATTCTTGATTACTTAAATGTTTCTAATGGTAAAAGGTCATATATTTTCAGATTTTGGGCACTTAAACCCAAACCCCATATTTTTCACTGATTTTGAGAAAAATTTTCAGTTTTTTGGCCAATTTTAGCCAAAAATGGCCGTTTTCGGGTGACAAAGATTTTGACTTGCTAATTTCCTCCTTCCTGTGAGTGTAATGACATTAAAACTAAACCTATTAGTGAACTATTCTTTATGTCTAATCACCATGTGCTCAAGGGGTACATTTTGTAATATTCAAATCACTAAATGGGTCAATCTATTCTTTAATTTTTGTAAGCAGGATTATAAAGTCTGCGGTCAGGGGTGACATTGAAATTCGGGAAAAAATGCAATTTTCGCCCAATTTTGTGATGGAAAAAGCCATAACTCCTCAAGGGTATGAGCTATGGTGATGCGTCTTGTGTCTTTTTGTTCAGTACTTCAATAGCTAAATAGTGTATATCAACTTGTGACTAAGTTGAATGTACTGAAAACAAATAAAGTAGTATATGTTACACCCACCCCTAAAATTTCGGAGGGCGTGAAAAAAAATAAGGCCTTCGCCAAAAAATAAGTCCTTCAAACTGTGAGGTTTTAGGCTTAACAAATATAAACTTGCTATAGCCAAGACCTCCCTCTAAGCAATTTTTATTTGTTTAGCCCTGAGAGTCCCAGTTTTGAAGGACTTATTTTTTTTGCAAAACCATATTTTGCTCAATATGAGTACTTCGGCGAAATAATGCCTGTCACAACAGTGCTATGGGAAAACTTTTCAAGTTAATATTATGCATTTTTTATTTCAGATACAGTTTTCTACAAAAAATTTCATACCCTAGAAAATGGTATTTTAAGTAGGATATCTTTCCCTTTAGTTTCCACCATTCCTGTCTGTCCACCAACTAAGTCAAGCTTGAACGCGTCCTAATGAATCCCAATCTTGCCAATTAAGTACTTTTTTGTCACTTAAGTCCACAACCCAGGGCAACTTATATTGGAAGGTTCTATTCATTTAGGTACCTTTTTGTCACCTATAAATTTCAGTACACCAATGCAAAATTGTATGGGAAGAATGCATTTGTGGGAAGAACACTATACCTCCTCTTTCGTTGCACAGCCCTGACTCGTATTTTAATGTATTGCATTGGTACAGAACCCCGTACATGTACCCCGGTGCAGTTTTCTTGCGTGTCTGGAAGGCATCAGTTGTGTACCGCTTTCCTGGCTGGTATACAAGAATGATTGTGATGACGATAAGCGACGAACAAGATGCCGTAAGTGTAATGATTACTTAAGAGGACACAGATCAATAGAAATTTACGTTGGTTGTATTTAGGAAGAGAATTCTACTCCAATGTGCTGAGAGCCTACCAGATCCCGGCTCAATTTTGTCCATCAACAAAGGAAGGTAACCTTCATCCTGAGCGAGGTGTTTATTCACAAAGTGCTAGTGGTTCACATTCATACCTGCCACAAGTCCTCAAAATGCATTCAAAGAACCCCAAATTTTCATTTCTGGACCAGAATTACCTTCATAGGTTTCTAATTTTACCAACCAGAGGATGATGTCCCGAATGTCCATCATACAATGCATGGTTTGTGAGTAATCCAGTGTAGATCCCAGGGCCAGTAAGGTCACTTTTCACATCACATGAATCACCTGTAAAGTTGAATTCAAGATTTGATATTTAGGTCGTATTTTTCAGGGTCCAAGAACATCAGTCGATAAGGACATAAGTTGATGTTTACATTTTTGATTCAGCGTACTGCGGAGGAAAAAAATTTCAAATGTACCGATGGCCGCTGCATCCTTGCCAGTCAACGATGCGACAACCACACCGATTGCAATATTGACGAGGATAACTTCTAGCTATCTGAATGTCGCTCGGACCAGTTTGTCTGTGATAATCAGCAGTGCCTGGAAATAACTGGGATGCCAGCATGTGATGATTATTTTGTTCCTTGTCCGAGATGGGAGTGACGACGCGATTGTGGTTGTAAGATCTTTTTTGGGTGTTTTTTCTCCCATGGAGAGCTCTGTTCACCCCCGTTAGCACTTCGCAGTGCATATTCACATTGATCTAGAGTGGCAAGACATTGTTATTAGCCTTTCCCATTTTGTTTGATTTGGTAACATTGCTAAGCAGGGGATTAAGTTTAAGGGATAATCTTATGAATTTAGGGGGAAATGGTTAGTTTACAAAGGGGCTTAATGATGATTTGGTTGTCATCAAGTTTTGTCTGTTTCAAATGGAGTGTTCACCCTCGCTACAGTT
>JAMKCH010000629.1:0-47678 GCA_023653785.1 Ophioderma brevispina
AAAATGGGTTATGTCGATGGGCTGCCCGTGGCAATTCGCAATTATCTATTTCTTACCATTAAGCTTAAAGAAATGATACCTGAATCAGGTATTTTATACCTCTGTAGTTATCATTTTAGAATGTTGATATTAAAGGTGCAACTAGAGATTTTGAGGCACCCAAATATTGTGTCATAATAGTAATATCATATAGATTAGACACTCAATAGATTTCTTACTTTGTATTTGGCTACAGAAATGTTTAAAAGAGAGAAAAAGGTGATTTTGATTTGCTAATATTTCAATGTAAAACAGACTGAATTTTGTATTTGCTCCTATACGAAAGTAGAAATTTCACAATTTTTTTGTACCAAGGAAACATTCTAAGCTTAATCCTTTCAGATGGGAATTTGATGAATAGCATTACATCAGGGCAAAATTAGTACTTTCGAATTTTTAGGGACACCTGATATGTGAAATTTCTCATATCAATAGTGATTACGTAAATCATTGAATCCAAAGTTATGGTGGCAGTATGTAGACCAAAATCGCCGATCTTGGTCTGATACGATGCAATATGTGAGCCAGTATTAATTTCTTACCTCTCTCGAAACCGTAATGTCGATTTATCTATTTTTCTCATAACCGTTATGTTGTGAACATAGGAAAACGTAATGGAAAAGTGACAATTTGTGACATGTAAGTGCAGCAGGTTTTAAATAAGTTGAGCGAGGATTCGGAGTCGAACTCCGATGAGAGTGATCTGGAAGACCAGGATTAGGTGGGGGAATAATTATTTTATACTCACTTTATTTCACGCATTTTTGTAAAATCACGAGAATTTAAAGTCAGTAAGAAACAATTCATTTTTATTGGGCGGCCTAGCATCTTCACTGATGTTCAACATTAATAACGCACTTCACTTCTCTACTCCTCACCGGGCTAAAATGGAACGGCTTAGTCACATAACTGGAAGTTCGATTAGGGAAAAACGTACTTTAAATATTCTAAAGAGAACTATAAACCAAAACATCGCATTAAGTGTAACCGCCACAAGTATAGAGCTTATATGACTGAAGAGCTGCGTCTTGTGATCTCTTCAACCACAAATATAGGCACTTAGATGGCCCCTGGCTTCTGAGTGGGTGGAGCAGATGCGTAAGGTGGTGGGTTTTGCATAGGCTGGTATGCAAAGCCTCCGGCTCCAGATGGCAGGGACTGCTGTTGGACAATGATGGTGGTCTGACGCTGGATATACAATACAAAACAGAAATATACAATATATTGATTAAACATGGTGAATCTTTGATACATTGCAGTAAGTAGTGAAATGTTACCTGTATCCTTTGGTAAGTCATTGGTGAAGTTCATTGTTATGTTGATATTTTCATTTCATTATATTTGCTCTTGAGGAAGGAGGGAAGGAAGGAAGGAAGGAAGGAAGGAAGGAAGGAAGGAAGGAAGGAAGGAAGGAAGGAAGGAAGGAAGGAAGGAAGGAAGGAAGGAAGGAAGGAAGGAATAATGGAAAGAGAGTGTGTGTTCTGTGTTGTGCGTGTGTTTGTGTATTTGTATGAAAGAGAGCAATTGCATACCAATTGTATTGTGAGAAGAAAATCCATCCAATTTTAGCATTATTTTCTTTTCAGAATCTCGTGTCATTTATTACTATAAACATTTCATTTTGAGAATTTAAATATGCCTAAACAGAGACTTGCAACCAGACAACTGACACAAGATACAAAACACCTGAGCCCTGGCACCAGTCTACTGGCTCCACACACTTAACACCCAAAATTGAGACCAGACACCCTACATCCAACATCTGGCAACCAACATCTTATACCAAACACTTGACAACCAAAACCTAGCATCCAACTTCTAACACCCAAATTCTGACACCCAACACCTGACATCCGACACCAACTGACACATCTGACCCAGCCACCTGACACCCATCTGACACCCGACACCTGGCACCCAACACCTGATATCTGACACATCTGACCCAGCCACCTGACACCCATCTGACACACGACACCTGGTACCCAAGACCTAACACATAAATCTGATACCAGACATTCAACATCTGACACTTAACACAAGACACCTTTAATACACCCTTCACCTGACACCTAACACCAAACACCCAACATCTGACACCCAATATCTCACACCTGGCAACAGAATTCAACACCTGACACCAGGCATCTGACCCCGACATACGCCACCTCATTGTTCACTGACACCAGGAACCAATTACCACCAGGAAGTACCAAGAAATAAAAGCAGTAGACCGCAAGACCCAAACTCATCAAACCTCCCCTCCAAAAAATGAAACATCTCTACCAACCATTAGCCTTCCTCAGTCAATTGTACAATTAACTACAATAATTGGAGAGCACAATTAGGCCTACTTTGCTAGCTGTGATATAAGCCAATTCACTGTTTTACTGGCTATTTCAATTGTGTACAAAGATATAGGATGGAAGATTCTGAAAACAAAATAATGACATAAAAGTGGATCGATTAAGCCCAAATTAATTGGTCGAGCTATGAGTTGCAAAAAATATTGGGCTTGACATTGTCGAGCCCAATATTTTAAAACTCATAGCGAGACCAATTAATATTGGGCTTAAATCATCCAATTTTATCATTATCATGTTTGGATCCGATATTTTCCCACACTTGGACTCCCAAAAACATGACAATGAAATTAATCGGTCAATGTGTAGAAGAGTATGAATCCCGAAAGTTGCAGTGCTAACATTTAGTATCACACACACAGATACACACAGTGTTTTGAATCAATCCAATTCCCTAAATACCAATGCTATGTGTGCTAAAATGAGCATTAAAGTCAGGGCTTTTATGTGTTAAGAATAGGATTTTTATGGGATCACATGACCCAATTGAAGTGAAATTCCCCCAAACTGGTGCATTGTGGGATTGACTCAAAATACCCTCTGCGCACAGACATACTATCAAAGTAATACCTATGTGTCGTTCTGCAAGCAGACGACACAAAAAATATGTCGACTCAATATTTACCTGGGCTATGTTATCACAGAGACGTCCGCGTCCGTCACGGTATTCCTGGTATTGCGAGAGGACACAGAGCAAACAAACAATCTGTGGGAGATTTAGAAGGAGATAAAATTGTAAAACAAATTATTCAGAAATCATGATGAAATATTCTGATTTGTTTATAATTATGCTCTCATGGAATGTATTCTTATTCCAAAACCGTTGGAGCTGAAGAACCAACTCCACAGTAAGGGTTATTTCTCATTATTGTTTTGTATGTATTACGAACGAGGATGAGGTCGTATGTGGGTTATGGGAACACCCATGACCGACCCACATCAAAACATCCAAATTTGTTTTGTGTTTTGCACTCCGTATTGCTTTACATTCTTTTGATAATTTGAGTGAGTTACTATATTGAATGAGGCTTGGCCGCCATCGTCTGATTCAGCTCATGCATATTCAGCCCTCGAGTAATAGACGCATTTTGTTGATTAAAGTTACGACAAACCCAAAATTTGGCTACAAGTTAATGAATGTCGTTAGCCTCTTATGAAAGCTCATATCTGTTTTGTGGTATGTTATTTTTGTGTGAGTTAGAATATCAATGGAATAAGAAAGCACATTATTATATTCTTGTAGGCAAGAGTTCCATATGTACCCCTCTTCGAAGTTGTACATGTAACAAATTCTTTTTTATTGATGGCCTTAGGAATTTTGTTAGTGCAAGGCCATAAATAAAAAAAAATGTTTCCTGTACAATTTTAAAGGGGTACATACGGAACTCTTTGTGTTGTGTGGAAACTGGAGGGGGTGGCTACAAACATGAGTCATTCCCCCATCCTATTAAAAATTGGGGTTTTATATCCTTCCCATACACCCTCCCCTGGATATCTCGGGGGGGGGCACTTGTGTTCAAAGGTGGATATGACGCGTGAACATGGACTTTCAAAATGCACCCTAAACCGGTATTTTCACCGACTACAAAACAAGCTAAAACATATTACCCTAAACAAGATTTTTTTTTATCTGTTTATGATACCCTAAACAAGTAAGCAATGCATTATGGCGTTAATATACCCTTTATTATCTTGTTTTGTTTTACTTCCGAAATTCCGATTACAATATTTTTGATGATTTTTATCCCTGCTTAATGAGATACCCTAAACACGTACATCACAATTTCAGGATTAAGAAAAAACATACACTTTTTTTCCATATTTTGCTGTTTTTGACACGCTAAACAATGTACGCGCGTACATCGCCTGTTGCAAAAAAGAGACCCTTTTTACACGTTTTCTTGTTCACGCATCATATCCACCTTTGAATACAAGTGGCCCCTCCGGGCTGGATATTCACTAGTACTGTCAGAGTGTAAAGTCCTATCATTTCAAAAAGGTACTTACATCAGCAGCAAAGAATGGTCCAAGCACGATCAGAAAACCGAGCACAGCGAACCCAGCATACTCCATACCCAACTGCAAAAGGAAACAATTACAATAAACCATAAAATTCTAAATATTTCGGCCATATTCTGAAATACTTAATATTATATAATAATATATTTATAATACACGGTTCCCCAAAAATAAGTCCCCCCACATAAAATTCAAGGACATTTCGTTGCATACTTCGCTTTGAACTGGATGATTGGAAAATTTTAAAAAGTTATGAAGAGAGGAAGCATTTGGCTCTGCCACAAAAGTCGTTGCTTTTCAAACAACACCTTTGTAATCAACACACTCTCCCTTTTTCCAAAAATGATGTTGTCAGAAAAAGTGGCACTTTACCATATTCAAAGGTTTAAAGTAAGAAATTAACAATTTACAACAACGATTTCATTTCCATATTCATTGCGATGTGACGGGGTAAATAAGCTTAAGACATTGACGCATGGGCAAACAAATAAGACAATATGCAAGGAAATAAAGAATGAGGTTTAAGCTTGAAAAAATGTCAATTTTTCTTTTTTGCATTTGCCCTCTTTTTTTTCAATGAAAGGAGGAGGTTAATGTTTGAAATGCCTGTTTCAAATCAAAATAAGCTTAATTCTTTGTCATTCAGGGTTAGACTCAATAGTCATTGTTTCCTCCATCTGCACTGATGACATCATTTTAGTGTTTGTAAACACATATTGTTTACCAATTTGCTGATGTTCTGTTGATAAATGTGGTTCCATGCTCGCTAGATAATTCCACCGCGTCGAGCCTGTTCTCCTTTACGTGTCGATCTGCTTCACATTTCGAGTGGTGTTGCTTACTCAAATATCATCTCATTGTTTGTTTGTCTGCATATTTGTCTTGTTTGTTTATTTGTTTGCCTATGCGTTCGTGTTTTAAGCTTATTTACTTCAGACCGCAATGAATAAAAAGAATTGAAATGAAGTCGTTGTTGTTAATTGACACTTTCTTGAACTTTAAATACGGTAAAGTGCCACTTTTTCTGACATCTTTGGAAAAAGGGAGTGTGTGTTGATGCCAAAAGTGTTTTTTGAAAAGCCACGACGTTTGTGGCAGAGGCAAATGTTTCCTTTCTTCAAAACTTTTTGAAATTTTCTAAACATCCAGTTCTAAGTGAAGTTATGCAACAAACTGTCCTCGAATTTTAGTGGGAACTTATCTTTTGGGGGAACCCCTTATATGTTGTGGTTTTTTTCACAGTTTCTTATGATCTATCTAGACTTAACACATTACCGGGGGAAAGAGTTTTAAGTACCGCCTCTTGAAAGATTCTACAGAACATTTGAATTTAATATAGCTCCACCCAACAGAATACCCTACCCTAAGACCAAAATAAAAAAGAATTGTTACATGAAGAACTTCAAAGGGGGGGCAGTGGAGGTTGGGGGAGGGATATACTTAGGAAATCTGTGCCAAGATGTGCACCCATTAGCACAATTTGTCTTTACTAAACTTCTGTTTAAAAAGCCACTATTATGCTCTTGATAATTCTGTCAGTGAATTTCATCATTCTGTTACTGATATTGGACGAATGAAATGTGTAAACTGAATTGAAAAAACAAGTAATTTAACGTAAGAGGTCGTACTACGGTTGCGCAATCAGTTTTAAATGCTCTAAACGAGTAAAAAACTGCTTAATATCTTAATGTGATATAGCTTCAAATTATTCCTTAGGAACCAAAGTAAAACGTCAATGATGGCACAGGTGTGCGGTGTTACTTTCCAATATATTTGGGAAAATGTATAGGCTAAAGGTCATTTGTTTCAAATGACGAAAGGTAACGCTTTGTAACACCAAGATTCTTTGTTTAAAACATCATCAAAAAATTATCATGATAATGATTCAAATTATGCCTTTTATTTATTTTGCATATTTTGGAGAGAGGAATCTGGAAGGGACGAACGAATGTTGTGGAGTTTTGTGATGAGAAAGATGATGTGTATGGCAATACATGGTTCAGAAAAGAGGACCAACAAGGAAAGTGACATAGCTCAGGAGGGAATAGACAGAGATTGATTTTGTGTAGTGGGTAAGCGGCAGAGGGAAAATTCTGAAGATGTTAAGGTATTCCAGGAGCATTGCAACCCCGGTTGTGGTTGCAGAATGTGGATGTAGAGGAAGGGGAAAAAGGTCGGTGAGGAAGGTAGGGCATGAGAGGAGGAAAGATATGGAAGCTGAAAGAAGGAGACAAAGAATTTTGAGAGGAGAGTTGGGGAGTTTGTGGGGACTGATGTGTCAGACTTGTTTGGTGTGCTTGGAAAGAAGGGGTGTTAAAGGCATGTGATGAAAGTGTGTGGGAAAACAAAAAGGTAGGAGAGACAGAAGATACAGGATGGTGGAATGATGAGGTGAGGAGGGCGATAAGCGCGCACGAAGGATGCATTAAGGATATGAGACATACATGGTCCGGCCGCGATACGGTACGCCTAAGCGGCTACAAGGACGCGAGCCAAGCAAGTGGTTGCGACGGCTATGAAGGCGGAAGCAGAGAAGGGGCTGAGAGAGAATCCAAACAAGGTGTCATCGCTAGTGAAGGGCCATGTCCCTGCAACCGGATGGAAGCGAAGAGATGTTGCAGGGGAAGAGGTATGCGCGGACGTGCGGGCCAGGTGCATTCAGTCGAGCAAGTAGCGGGCAGAGTCTTTGAAAGTAGGCATATGGCGGAGAATCAGATGAGGAGAATGCGGGGATCAGAAGATAGGGCTGATCTGTGGGTGGACGGGCAGTTAGAGGGTCAGTCTGGGGAAGAACGAGACGTGGTGGTGAATGGCAATAGAGAGAAAGAAAAAAGGAACGGTGGTTGGACCTCAGAGGTGAGTGCTGTGATGATTAGTGCGAGTGGGAGAGCTAGGGAATGGGTGGATAGTAGCGGGTCAGGAGCGTTGGATGGGGAGGGATGCCGAGGAGTGGGCAGTGAGTGTGGTAATGCCCATTTTTAAAGGGAAAGGGGATGCAATGAGTTGTATTGTGTCATATAGGGTGTGAAGTTGTTAGAGCAGGCAATGAAGATTGTTGGAGAGGGTCGGGAAAGGACTCGGAAGATAGTGGAAGTCCATGAGATGCAATGTGGGTTTTATGCCGGGAAGGGAACGATAGTAGGTGCAGTGTTTTATTTTTAAGGAGGTTGCACAGAGGAAGATCGAGCTAAAGGGAAGAAGCTGTATATGGTTTGTAGACTGGTAGGAAGGCATGAAGGAGCGGTACATCGGAAAGTGATGGAGTGGGATCTGATTGAAGAAGAGAGAGAGATCCAGAAATAGTGGGTTAGTTAGAGCAGTAGCTGAGTTGAGGAAGGAGCCAAAGCGAGAGTTAGAGTGGGGTCTGATATGTCTGAGGATGGTTGAGGTGAAGGTGGGTGGCAGTTCAGGGTTCGCTACTTTCGCCATTTGATTTTGCAATTGTGATTGATGTAGTCACAAAGAGTGCAAATTAAGGTTTGCTGCGTGAGACATGTGGTATCGGATGACTGGTGTTCTAATGCGTTGAGACAATGGGAGGGTTCCTGAGGAGAAGTTTCGGAAATGGAAGGCGGCTTTCGAGAGTAAGGGTCTAAAGGTAAGCATTGGAAAGACAAAAGATGTTGGTGAGTGGGGCGGAGGGGAGGTGGTAGCGAGTAATGTGTTGTTGACTTCCAGGGGCGGTATGTGGAAGAGGTTAAAAGCAAATCAGTGTGGTGGAGAAAGAAATGTGGAAAATGGATTCATTGGGAGATGCACAAAGGTGAAGAGAGTAACCCTAGTTGGCAAGAGATTGTTGTGTAGAAGATGTGAGATTGGAGCTGGAGGGATGGTTTAACAGGAGGAAAAAGTGTTGTGATGCGGTGGAGTCAGTGAAGGAGTTCAAATACTTGGGCTCAGGGTAGTAGGGGTGGTGGATGTGAGGTGGCGGTGACAGCGAGAGAGAGGTATGGGTGGGTGAAGTTTAGGGAATGTGGGAGTTGTTGCAGAGGGAACAGATCTCCTTTGAAGATGAAAAGAATGGTGTATAAGAGCTATGTGAGCTCAGTGATGCTGTATGGGAGTGAGACGTGGTGTCTGAGAAAATGAGATGGGGATATTGAGGAGGACAGAGAGAGAGCAATGATGAGAGCGAGTGTGTGTGAAGTGATGGAACAGGATGAAGACGAGGACTTGATTGAAGATGTTGGTTGGAGGAGGGGGGGGGGCGGGACCGATTGGCGAAGGCGAATAGTTTACGTTGGTATGGGCATTGTTGTGCGGAAGGGTGCCGAAGCAGTGTGTTAAGGAAGGGCTTTTGAGTTCTGGGTGGGAGGTTTGAGGAGGGTGGGGACCGTCAAAAGAAGACATGGAGAAACAAGTGGAGGAGGAAGTAGGAGGTTGGTTGAGGAGGAGGATGCATTGAATCGGCGTGAAAATGAATGAAAGGAAGGAGTCGGGCGGTTGCTGCAAATGTCAGGTGAATCCGGCACCCCGTGAGGGGATAAAACCGGATTTAAAACTTTGTTTTAGTGTAGTAGTAGTAGTGGTTGGGTTCCATTGATTGGGCGGGGTAGAGTGTCCCGTCCCATGAGTCCTATAGGGATTGTGTACCCCTTCCATTATAGCAAGAAGATGATGCGAAAAGTGCAAAGCATTTCATAGTTGGAATCAGGATCATTGAACATTTGTTTTTTTAGAAAACTATTTGTGCCAAGATATCTGGGTATTACAACGTTGGACCTTTTTGGAATAAAAACAAAATGTAAAACTTTGTTCTAGTTTACTTGACTTTATTATACACCACACAAAAAACAATTTTGTTCATAAGAAATGTGAAAAAGCAAATGCGAATGCGTTTTGTATAATGCGAAAGTGCGGGGATTTTATTTTTTTCTGAAAATTACAAAAAAATTCAAGTGAGCAAACCTAAAAATACCATATTTTAGAAAACAAAAATGCGCGCAGTCTTTGAGGCAAGCTTTTTCTTGGTTATGTCTGCAGTATTCCAAGGTAATCCTTCTTGAGTAGGGCCTACATCGGATTGCGGATAAGTGTTTAGGCACGGCACACATTATATCCAGGGTGCAGGAGATATAGTCCACAGGGCTCACAGTCCGGGACACAATGGTGAACACTAGGGCAATCGATTTCAGTTGACTCTTCACACAACCATCGTGCCACCCTTATTCCGCTTGTCGTCGATGTAGCCGACTTATGATACGCCGGACTGTGATTACTTTCAACCTGTTGTTGTGTAGAAGTAACCATTGTCCGGGTACTCATAGTCCGGAACAATGGTTGCACTATGAAAATTCGACCGTTGAGGATGTGATATTTGTTCACTGATCCGCTAAATTCTCAGTCCTGAACAACGATAGACTTAATCGCAATGTTTGTTAGTTATGAATGAGGGCCGGGGACTCAGGCTACAATCATAATTAATGAGCACTATATAGCGTGCCGTGTGTAAGACATCTCCCGATCGGGCTTCTTCAACCAGGGTGGCATGCGGTAACAGTCAAAATTTCGAAGGGCTGAATCTATGCATAATGGGAAAATCGCCCCAAGTTTATTACACCCAATGCAAGTCAAAATATGGTACGAGTATAAAGGTTAAACATTCAGGATTTGCCATAATAAAAAAAATGTCGGCTTATGATAAAATGTTTGAAAGATGATTAGAAGGAAATAAGTTCGAAATATTACTTGTCAAACTGTAGCGATCAAAGGCCAAAGAGAGAAAAACTAGATACAGAACGATGCAGTAAATCCTTTGAAACTTCACTCATAATTCCGATTTTGACGCGGAAAGTAGCCGGCCATCAATGACAGAATGGTTTATTTGCTAACAACCCTAATCTACGATTGCACATGTGGGGAAATTTATGCAGCTTCTACATATGTAAATACAAATTTCCAATGATTCAACAACCTGTCTGTTTCTCAAATATTCTGACGTCACGCAACGTCATTTAATGAGCAGCCCCCAATCGGCGAAATGTCCTACACAGTTTTCTAAGTGTGGTGCACAATAAGGCAATCGATTCAGTTGACTCTTTACGCAACATTAGTTTCACGCTTTATTCCGTTATCGTCTATGGACTATGGCTCCCACCGGACTATATCTGCTATCCCTGTTGTTCACCTTTGTTCCCGGACTATGAGTACGCCGGACCATAATTACTTCTACACCGGTCCAAAGGTTCAGATGATATAAAAATCTGAACATGTTTTAGGTAAGTCGGGGGAGACGAGGCTGTGGATCACGAAATGCCCGTTAAAGCGGCACTGGCACATTTTCACAAAATATGAAATTTCTTCAATTTGCTCTCAAATGATAGTCTAGGCCATTGGAAGAACAGAGATATATTTTACACATAAAAATAACATACCCCAAAACAGATAGGGACATTGATATGAGGATAAAGACATCCAGGTAATTTGTAGGCCAACTTTTAAGTTTTTCATAACTTTAATCAACAAATGTGTATATTACGTGAATATTTTTGACTCGTACTCACTGATATTAAAAAGCTTATAAACCGGTCAAACAGTGTGCATAGCGTGGGAAACGTGCCTGTTCTTGTGTTAAACGCAATTTTCGTCGTTTGCTGAATTAAGCGTCGCCGGCGACGTGAAATTACAAAATCGTTCTGTTTACCCGTAAGGAAGCTGATTTGGTCTTAATCATTTCGGGTGAGGGCTTTTGTATATAAAAGCTTTACAACCATGCAAAAATACCGATTTTGAAAAATCTTGAGGCCGCACTATTTTTCAAATGTGCCAGTGTCTCTTTAAAGGAAGTCCTTATGGTCACACGAAATGGTTTGTCAATGGATTGACGAATATGTTAAATAATTATATATGATGAAAACGTCCGGGTGTTCGTATTATTTACACATTTGCCTTTTTTTATTCTGTTATAAAGCTTTATTTTCCATTTTCACAAAAAAAAACAATCCGTCAACCTAAAACGTATGAACCCAACATAGGGGGGGGGGGGGGGGGGGGGTGGAATTAACCTTTACTTCGTTAGATCACTGTTGCATGTTTTAGGCCTATGCATTGGTGCACGTGTGTATCGAGTCCTATTCGCCTTTAAATACTTACCTGAACCATTCCATACATGCCCACGGAGAAAGCGAAAACATACCAAAATAGTCCCAATCCTTTGGAAACCATGAACGGAATCAGCATTCCCTTTGCGTCCTTTAGTAATAAACAACATCAACATGAAAATCAACGTAATAATACCAGCAACAACAACTACATGTACTAGTATAGCGGTTACCCGGTGTGGTTAAAGATATGGTCCTCCTTACTCATAGTTTCATCTATACAACGGTGACGAATAGGGCACTCGATTCAGTGATTTTTACGAACATAGTTCAACTTTTATTCGGTTGTCGGTTATGGAGAACGGACATGTCTCAGTGCGGACCATTCTTCTTTTTACACGGGTGGGAAAGCAGAATATAGGCCGTGCTGGGAGCCACAGTCGGGGAGTCCATATGACGTTAACGGAATAAAGGTGAAATAAGTGCTTAAAGAGTCAAATGAATCGATTGCCCTATTGTTCACATTGTCCCGGACTATGGGACGCCGGACTATTAATACTTCTAAAACGGGTTCCGCGATTACTTGCTTTTTTTTTTCTTTTCATAAAAAAAGCAGAGTAATCGCGGAAATCAGTTTCAAACAAGTAGTACTTAAAAGTACTACTTGTTTGAAACTGATTACCCGCCTTGTGGGGCACGTATAGCCTATGTTGTGTCGAATCTGTTCAGTTGTGGAATCTGTCCAGATAATATCATGGCTTGCGGGCAGATCTCATATCGTTTACAAAGGTGACGCACCCCTAACAAGTACATAATTTGCTGAAATAAATTGTCTAAAATTATCAAAATCAGTTCTACGCGTGTCCTCACTTCTAGTATGTGCACATTTTCTTGAAAATGAATTAAATGTCATCTCCTTTTTTCCCTGAATATCAGTGACCAAGGGATGTACACCAAGTTCCATTGACTCCAGCAAATAATGCTGCTATATCCGCCCGTTATGAATAGGACAACGGACTTCAGGTTCTCTGGGACTGCAAAGCCATTGTTATTGTCCATGACGTTAACAGCTTTTGAATTGTTTTCACCGCCCGATTTAGATGAGCTACAGCCTCATTCATGACGAAATAAAACTCAAACTTCTGCTGTGAGTTCAATAACTTTGATCGTATATTTCATCATTTATTCAAAAAGGAAACGAAGATGAGCAAAAATCATGAAAGAAATTTTGATTGGCAAGCTATGACCTAACATCTTGGTGCAGAACCAACACCCTTAACTTAATCATATTAATATAGGACCTCTATTCTATTCAATTAAAAGTTTGTTCGATTTCTGCTATGACCGCAATAAATTGCATAGAAATGGAGTTACGCGGCAAGTTACGGGTTTGGTTCTGCACAAATATGTTAGGTCATAGTTTGCCAAACAATTTTTTTCTCATGAGCTTTGTTCACCTTTGTTTCTCTTTCGAATAAAGGATGAAATATAGTGTCAAAGAAAATTGAACACATAGTAGAACCATTAACTTTATTTATTCGTGAAAGAGGACAGGTAATTTGTGTTCCACGTCATGAAAAATAGCTTAATCTAAATCGGGATGATGGTATAACACCTGTAATCTTTTCAATTGCTTGGATAATAACAATGGCTCTGCAGTTCCAGATGAAAAAAGGAATCTGTGAAGTGTTTGGTCTTCTACATACCGAGCGGATTTACTTATCAATATCCCCCATTATTTGCTAGAGTCAATGAATCATGGTGTACATCCCGTAGTCACTGATATTCAGGGCATAAATTGAGATGACATTTAATTCATTTTCCTCGAGAATGTGCACATACTATATAGACGTGAGAACACACGTAGAACTGATTATACATTTTAGGAAAATTATTTCGGAAGAATTATGTACTTCCCACCCAGGGGTGCGCCACCTTGGTCCTTATCCGAGCATCTTTTTCGCTTTGGCCTCATGGCCTAATAGTTCTGTGCCTCTGTGTTCAACGGAATAAAGCACTCTCACACGGATGACTGTGCTTTATTCCATTGAACACAAAAACACATAGCAAGCGCAAATATTGGAAAGATTCGACACGCACTACTTTTGTTAGAATTTGACGCACAAGTAGCAAATTTAGACACACAAGTCATGATGGAATAAAGCAATACATATGAGTCACACAGGTATAACCCAGTTAGCACACACATACAATATGAATAATATGGAAAATAATAATATGAAGAATAAAACCTATTAGTCTTGCGGTAGACCCGTGTGACCTTGCGAAAGAGCCCGCACAACATGTTTTGATGGGTTCTGGGCAACATTGACCTGATGATCATTGATCTTGGTGCAATTTGTCATTCTTGAGCATTTTGAGACAGGAAAGGGGGTAAATTTTTTCCCGTTCGCATTCCCGTTAAGGCGCGTCATTGCGTCCATGACGCTTTTTTTTTAAGTTGGACGCACTATTCTCACACCCATAGCTCGGTGCTCACTCCTCAACAAGCCTTCGCGCCGTCTGGACGCGCAGAATTTCACAGTACATTCACATTTAATACATGACTTTTCACTTCGTCTATCGGCTCAGTATTTTACTCTCAAGTTAAAAAAAAGCAATGTGATTGTTCTACTTTACAAATTCACGTATCATTAATTAAACCTGAATCCATGCTCCCCTAGGTATAACAATACCTGACCAATGTCAATGAGCGACCTCCTCGACCAATGCAACCGGTTTTATGTTTACTATAAATTCGGGGAACCCCAGAGAGAACCCATTACCACGGGGTTAAAATGTGTACAGATATGTAAATGAAATAGGTGGAATACGGTACTTAAAGAGTAGTACGAGTAAATGTAATATTAGCTTGTTTCCTTTACCTTGCTTATTCCAACCATAAGGAAGATGCTGGTGAAGAAAACGGACACAAGAAAGACCAATCCCAAGATGTAGGACGTCTTGTTAAGGCATACATATGAGTCGATGTCCAGATCGCCAAACACCTCAGGTAATTCTTCTTGAGCATAAACTTTTAAAACAAAAGACAAGCAAAAGATAGTTTTGTGGAAAATCCTGAATTTCATTTTAAAAAATCCTGAAAAACAGCATAAAATCAACCTAGAATGCTTAGAATCGGGCTGAAATTAAATAAAGTTGCGGAAATTTTGATGATAAAAAATCCTGAAATAAGGAAAAATCCTGAAGAATCACACCCCGTAACGAATCTTTCAAACAGACCAGTCGACCAAAACTCACATTTCGAGATATGGGCGATTGAAGTTCCAGAGAATTATGAATTTGAAAAATGTTAGGAAAATGAACCATGTGGGCATTGAAACGTTCTTCCTTTTGATCACGCTTTCCATTCATGTATCCTTTGTTTTCCTGGTCAAATTTAATTACACAGTGATTGTCTGTTTGGAAAAACTCAAAAGAGTTGATCGATCGCCTCAGACGTGGTTTTGAATGTATTTTTTTATCTGTGGAGGGCGCTACAAATGCCTATGCTTTTGTACGACTTTCTTAGGCGTCATCATCAACATAATGTGCCAAAGAAGATAGAAAGAGGACCAATTTCAGATCGAGCTAAAACAACTTCAGTTTCTGCCAATGTTAGACGTTTCATATAGAAGTCCCATTGATGCAAATGAGGTATTGACATTCATTCCGTCAAGCGCTACTGCACAACGCCATAAAGCGCGTGGCGGAATCAATTGTAATACCTCATTTGCATCAATGGGACTTCTATATGAAACGTCTACCCTGCCAATCAACACCCACATCAAAACAAATACACCCTCTTTCTACATCATAATAGCCAAGATACATTAATATAGCCAATAAAACAGATATTTTTTGAACGAAATCTAATACATGTTTTATGGATGGCGTTATTTTCATTGTCAAAAAACTTATGTCCAAAACACAAAACATTACACATCAATTGCACTGAATTTAATCTTATTACGTGGGAGATATTACAAGTTGTAAACCTCCATCATTTTGGAACATTAGATTTGTCTCTTAGTTATCTTACGACATGCAGGGAAAACATCGGGCCAATTCTTTACCCAAGCCCGCATGCAAAACCACGAGTGTGAAAAATAGTGATGCATTTTAACAGTTAGTTTTCTCTCAGCTTCTGGGGCTTCAATTCTGTCATTTTGGTATATTTTCGGGTAGAGGTTCAAACACCCACCGCATATCCCTACCCAAACCAAAAGTGAGACCCCCCCCCCCCGGAGTGTCAGTTTCCACCCGGGGGGAGGGGGCAGAAGAGGTGCCGAGTCATTTTCTGAGGGGCAAATTTGGGTCCATAGACACTGTGCAAACGGACAGCTTATATTGGGGTGCACCCCCCCCCCCGACTGGTACGCCACTGATCAACACCTTTATGTGTAAATGAGTTAGTAATAAAACCACTCCGGAGTGTGTTTATTTTGACGACCTAGGTTTACAGTGTTAAAGGCTGACTCAGATTTCCTGAGGAGGGCGCCCTCAATTTTCAAACAATTCGGATTTATTGCATATACTTGATGCTTGTCCGTATAATAATCACTGGGTGAAATAGCTAAGCTCAAATCAAAGTCCTTCGCATAGAAAATCACAACTTTGTTATAAAATTCCGGATCCGGAATTTTTGTTCTTAAACAACTTGTTTAACATCTTTGTTATGTGTCATTATGGAAGTGGGTTAGACTGTAGTTTATTTGCAGCCTCAGAATGCTGTTCTTGATTGGGGGAGATTTTTACCAACCCTGTAGGTTCCACGTAAATTAAAGGGGGATGACTCGATTTAACACTTAAGTGGTCAAGGGGGGGTCCATATGGACCCTAAAATCAAATGATGATGAGGCCGTTAATTCTGCTAATTGTCAAGCTTGTTATTCCGCATCTTCTGACATGTGTGCGAAGAAAATTGCATCACGCGTTGCGGATATATCGCGTTTGGGTCCATGTGGACACCCGCTTGACCACCAACGGGCACACCCATGACAAAAATCATTTTCCATATAAAGGTGACATTTGACCTTCGGTGGCTAACTCATGTATGTTGACTTATGCTGTTATCACAAAACAATTCTAATTAAATTTCATTAATGTTTCATTAACCAATCACAGCGCAATGCCTCTCCCTAATCGTCTCATTTTTACAATATCACCAAGTGCTGGTAAGTTTTAAAAAAAAGTTGTAAGAAAAAACTGAACTTACTTAACGCCTCTTTTGTTGCGGGGAGGCTGTACATGTCATAAGAAAACACCAATACTCCAAGAATCGCGATAACCTGTATAAAATAAGAATAACAATTATTAAAACAATAAGAGGACTTTCTATTGAAAGGGATTATAAAAGTCAAGTGTTATGATTTTTTTTTTATATACGATATCCAAGTTTTGGTTCGAATACAGCTATAACAGACAAACAAAAAATACGGCAAAGTTAGTGACCTTTGGACATTCCCCCACCAATGACTGACCCAGGGAACACTTCAGCTATTAGGGAAACGAATGACGTGGGTAGCAGCGTCGTGTGATAAATTACATACAGTTTGGAATAGCAATAGCAGACAGAGTTCTAGATGGTGAGGTGTTAAAGGTGCGGCGAGAGATTTCGCATATATCAGGTGTCCCGAAAAATACTGAAAATTTTGATTTTTGCATTGATGCAAAAATACCCCCACCTGAAAGAACTAAGCTGAAAAATATTTCTTTGATATATGAGCAAATTCAAATTGAAATATGAGTAAATAAAAAGCACCTTTTGTTTTCACTTTCAAGGCATTTTCTGTAGCCAAATACAAGGTAAGAATTATATTGTAGGTCTAATCTATATCAAATAACTAAAAATGACACAATATATGGACGATTCAAAATCTCTCGTTGCACCTTTAAGAACATTGAAATTCTGATGAAGATTGCCCTTTTAATTCTAAGATTCATCCACTGATTTTGCAACTTTTGAGACGTGAGTCCTGGGAATTAAGACTCAAATTTAACCTGAGTAACCAGAGTTGTAATAATTTCCCCAACAAAGTTTATCACAAATCATCTATAGGTACCCAATGCCTATATGAACTCATAATAAAAATTGTACACGTTGTTGATATTTGAAGAATTATATGGTGAAAAAGGCCAAAAGGGGGCCATAATTACCCCCAGTGTCCCCCATAGTATGTGGTTGTAAATATTTTTAGAATCTCTCAAGATGATATGAAATTTGTAAGCACATGACCCCCATGAGGTCGATTTTCATGGAATGCTGCGCCTGCTCATCCTCCACTTCTATTTTTTATTCAAAAGCAATTAGTGGAAATTGATTAATATTGTTAAAAAAACTATCCTTGCATCTTGTTGTCCTACAAACATGCTTTAATTTAATACCAAATGTATTTATGTGGCTTGAATATTTCTTTCAAAAATCATTTTCATGATACAAAATATATTGCGCATATCAAAACCTTCACCTATATTTACTGGCCCAGTTCAAAACGAATGCATGGCCAGGTGTAAATTAATTTATTGACCCCAAAATCCATCCCATTAGACAAAAAATTACATAAAAAAGTGATCAAAAATAAAATTATACCAAGAATTTAAAATTTCCAGATCCTCCTCGACCCCACCTTGGAAATCAGTTTAAATGGACACTAATGGCTCATTTTTAATCCAATTTTCATGATTATCATGTTTTGAGGAGTCCAAGTGTTGAAAATATCGGATCCAAACATGATAATCATAAAATCGGATGATTTACGCCCAAAATTTATTGGTCTCACTATGAGTTTTAAAATATTGGGCTCGACTGCGTCTCGCCCAATATTTTTGCAACTCATAGTTCAACCAATAAATTTGGGCTCAATCGATCAATTTTATATGAAACTGGTGTCAAAATGTTCATGAGATTATACTGCATAAAATGAGAGGTAGTCTTATCTGCTAATTATGTGACCAATTTGTTTTTTTTTTAATAATCAAAAATTTTGATCACCCGGTATAACATACCTTAGAGACACAACAAGGGAAGCCTGTTCTTCTGTCAAATACTTTGTGCACTTTTGAACCACCCACGTAACCTGATTAAATGTCATTTGATGCTCAAAGTCAAAAAATGGCAAGTGAAAAATGTTATATTTTTAGTATATTTATTAGGTTTCATCACACCCTGTATATTTTCATTCACACCAGCCCTGTATAATGCCCTTGATATTATAAATATGATTTTTCATTATATCCTTTCAGAAAATGTTTACTTTCTTTGAATCCCGTCTACTTTTGAGGCTTTTAATGTTTAACTAAAACCTCTACCGATTTTTCCGATTTAGGTCACAGAAAGGGGTCCAGGGGATACTCACATATGAAATGGATATGGTGTAAAGGCCGCTCTCAAACCAGGCATTCGGTGACAGAAAAGACTGAAAAAATAGGGGTCTTGGTGAGAGACAGCCAAATTGCCCACAAAAAGGTTTTCCGAGTGACCAATGTGCTTTTTTTAATGGAGTCGTTGAGTGTTTTGCCAAATTTTCTAAAAATAGAGGACTTTGGGTAAATTTTAAAATTTTCTCACAAAAAATAAGGTCTTTGGGGTGACAGATTATTTTTCATAAATAATAGGTTCGGTCTTTGGGTGTAATTTAAAAAAAAATATGGGTCTTTTAGGTGAAACGATGCTGAAAGGGTCTTTACAACCTCATACGCGTCACTTTCAAAATGGAGTGCCCCCCCCCCTCCCGGGTCCAAACTCTGTTGCGCATGACCTTTTATAAGATTGTCATGGTCAATTAAAACTTTGTTGAGATGTGTGTGTATTGAATAAGAATGCATTTTTCCTATCTTTGTTATGAAATAATGTAGGCCTATTTCAGTTGTATTGCTGTACCTTGATAAATAAACTTTTGTTTACCTGCAGTGGCAATTAAAAAATCCTCTACCTCTCACGTACGGTGAATGGACCGGCCTTTAACTTTTAATGAGGCTTCACTCATGTTGAAAACTACTTGGCTTATATGATATGTCTACAAGTGCTAGGCTAAAACAAGTAAAATTTATAGTCGCCCACCAACTGTCGTCAAATGTGCCAAGAAATTACAATCTTACGTTTTATAGAATTCTCCCAAGACAGACTTGCTCATCGTCTCATTTCTGGGTGACTTTGAATGCACGGGATTTACCCCGGTGCGTTTATTTAAACATTTAAATGTTAGACTACAAGATGCATACCGCAGAAGTGCGTATCAAACCAAAGACAATCTTAGGGAGCGGTCATATTTATGACGGGGGGAATGGAGGATTTCAACTTTTTTTCGGCAAAAAAATTTCGCTCCCCCCCCCCCCTCGCTTCCGTTCAAAAATTCAAGTGTTTTTTTTCCCCCTTGGTCCTGCCGATTTTTCCATTAAAAGTTCATGTTCCCCCTCTCGCGTTAATGAAAAAATTTCACTTCCCCCTATCTCTACAAAATTATTGTCGGGTTCCCCCCTCAAATCCTCCACCCCCCCCCCACGGCGTAAATAATAACCCCTCCCTTAACCCTAACAAATATCAGCTAATATCGAAGTGATAAATAGTTACAGGTATTCATTTCATTCTACAGAATTGGCGCTATAGCCGCTTGTGTGATGGTGTGTGTGTGTCAGCGACAAAGTATTCAATCTAACCAAAATAGCTATGCAGGCAACGCATGCTATTTTGCCTAAAAAAGGTCAAAAAAGTTAAAACCAGTAAAAAGAAAAAACATGTTTAGCATGCCTCTGTTATTTGCCAAACTATAGCAAATCAACCGCTGTTGAAAAATGCGACCAAGGAAGTGTCTCGTTTCCGGTATTTATATATGATTGTTATGCACGCTCCCGTATCAAATCATGGCGAGTTTTCCAGCGCAGTCGAGTTTGACGCGCTGTGTACGAGTTTTCCTCGCATAGTCGAGTGTGCAGCGTATAGTCGAGTTTACGCGCTATCTGGTCCAGTTTGCATCATACCTCGCGTTTTTGCTCTTATATGGTGAGTTTGACATAAATACATGTTCCAGTTGTCCTCATGTCCAGAAAACATTCATGCCGAGTCAAAATCATGTCGAGTTTGTGCATGTTGAGAAAAAAATCATGTCCCAGTTTGCACCAGGTTGAAAAAATCATGTCCATTTTTTAAAATCGGCATGATTTCTTCTGGACTGATTTATTCTGGACAATATTTATGAAACTCGGGCACATAGAGTTCACACTGGATAGGCAGCTCCTGTAAACTAGGCACATATAGCGGGGTAGGGGTAAACTCGATCGATATACAGCGCATGAAACTCGACTCATGCGAGGGAAAACTCACGCCATGATTGATACGTGGAGCGTGCAATATGTCAGTTACCAGTCTTGTACTATCTGCTGTATTAATATGGAAGATGGGCATATGTTACGAAAATTACTCAGCTTTTAATTACATTAAAATAATAATTCTGGATTCGACCGTATGTAATGACTGTGAAGACACCCATTTTCGATCTGTCACCCAAAGACCCCAATCTTTTTTTAATGGCACCAACGACCCTATAGGTATTTGAAAATTTTACAAAAATTTCTCCAGAAAAAAACAAAAAACACACAAAACCCCAAAAAAAACACCCCAACCCCATTTTTGGGGGGAAAATTTGTAAAATAAAAAACTCCCCATATTTTGGGGCATTTGGATGTATCTTCACCCAAAGACCACGATTTTTGGAGCACTCGGTCACAGAATGCCCCTGAATTTACATCCATATCCATTTCTATGTGAAACCCCCCACCCCCCCCCAACCCCCCCCCCCCCCCCCCCACGAGCAATAAGGCTTCGTCTTCGTTTGCTCAACGAAAAAACGTTTATTATAAGTGCCGCCAGGATCTTCTGTCCGGATCTTTTGAGTAGTAAAGTCATAGTAAGCAGAGGGGCGTTTGAATCAACCCATGATTCACTTAGATATGCACGAGAAAAGGTTGGAGAATTTGGGGTTCCCCCATTGCTTCCGTTCAAAAATTTCGCATTCCCATGATTTTAGAAATTTCATCAATTAATAAGGAAATTAGTGTTCCACCTATCTTAGTGGAAAATGGTAAGTGTTCCACCTCTTGCTTACACGTTTTCTAAATCCCCCAACTCCACCCCCGGCCCCCGCGTAAATTATGACCCCAAGTACGCTCACCTATTTAAATAGTAAATTCGCGCGCATTTTGTTGCGAATTTTTTCCTAATTGAAGACATTTAACGTTTTAGGTTATAAATGGGGCATTTTGTTCGCCACGCATAACCTATCTTGTCAGCAACACCTTTATCACAAATAACCATCAACACCACCCCCCACCCACCAACCCCGACCCTGAATGTCAAAAACAAATTAAAAACAATTAGATGCCCTGACATGTATTAGTCTTAGAGTAGGCCTAAGTCTTCACATGTGCAGTTTCGTTGAATATCTTTTTAGGGGGGTCTTGGCTTAACACTTAAGGGCACTATCAGTGCTTTGCTAAGTCAGAAAATTAAAAAAAAAAAACATCAAAATCAGATTTTTGTATGTCTGAGTAATATAAGTATAGGTTTCGAAACATACCCTACAAATGATAAGACAGGAGCAACATAAATAAGGACAAAATCGGATATTTAGTCATTAGAGTCGTACGTGCATGCATAAGGGGGTCGGCACTTCCGATAGTGCATAGGGGGGGGAAGGGAGTTCCTAAGGACCCATGCATTTTATAAACACTTTCCTGAAGGATTTTTTAGATGCAATCCACCACATGGTCGATGTTAAACAAGACATCAAAGACACCAATAATAAGAAATAAAAATGAAAGATTTTGGTCAGTAAAAAAAAAAAACAAGGGGCAAAACATGGATTTTAATTTTTGCGCCACATGTGCGGAAAAGGGACCACTAATTAGTTCTGCATTTTCTACGGCAGTGATTCAATAGACTTGATGATGATTGCTTTAATTGGTCGTGTGTCATGTATTGGGTGCAAACATTTTAACACATGCAAATTAGCCAAAAAACTAGGGCATTTTCCATTTCAAGAGTCATAGCTTAAAACTGTACATAGAGGTGGGGAAAAGTCTAATATTTGAAAGGGTATGAACTAGGAATATATTTAATGTTGTCTCAAGGTCATTATTCAGGGGTTTGTTTTGTGTCCATAAATATAGGTATTACCCAAAGAGAACACAATGAACAAATTATTAACTACTTCAAATGCCTCTATTTTCTCATAAAATATGCAAAAGGTTTTAGACTTATATGTATGGAATTACTCATTCATATCTCAAGACGTATCACACAGTAATTATAGGGCTTGCCTGGATTACATATACAGGGTGATCAATTTTGTTACAATTTATATGCATTCTGTGTAATCTAAATTGGCATTCCAGTGTTAAAATTCCATGACTCACCTTCTTAAAAATAAGCACAATAATCAAGTATGATAATTCATCTTATAAACATAATATTCACATTCCAGGCTACAGGGTGCTCCAAATGCATTCATCAGTGTGGTTGGTCGAGAAATTGAACAAAGTAGTAAACAGCAGACTAAAGCAAATTTGCAAATTTTAAATAATCTTTTTGATTGAAATTTAAAAATTTAAAAAAAAAATGAACCTCCCACCTAAAACAATTGCCTGTCAGATGAATTCATAATAACAGGGTGTACAATTGTGTTATAGATATGTTATCATCAGGTGAGTAGCCATATACTCTACACATGCATACATGTCTCTTAGTATTTGAAATGTTTTCAAAATTAGGCCTCTGTGTATCAGATTAATTGTTGATACCTTCATGATCAGATCTAATAAAGTTGTATCTTCCTCCTAAAACTTAATATACAGGGTGTTTGCCCGTATGTGTATATATTGTGTGTATATTGAACACAAGTATACATTGAAGTTGTAAGATGTTAGTCCTAATTAGCATTTATCAAAATATTAATGAATATATTTTCTTTAATATGAATGATAAGTGCTCTCTTTTATTATTTTGAGTACTGTATAACACATTTTGAATACCTGCAAGTACATGTATGCATAGACTAGCATTGAACACCGGTAATTTATGGTTTCTGTCATGGTAGCTTTACTTGGGATATATTAACCTACTAATTGATCAGTTGTAAATAAAACATACTTAATGGAAGTGGTTCCAATTGAATATTATTTGAGAGTGATGATATTATAAGTAAATTCCTGTAAGAAGAAATTCTGAGATTCCTGTCCCCTTTTAATTATTTTTTTTCCGCATCGTATAACAATTAATGTGTTCAGTTCAATCAAAGGAAAATTAAAAAGTCTTTTTAATTAACATTAGCAATTACTAAATATATTTATCCCTTAACTTACACAACTGTTTTATCAGAAGAAATCAAGATTTAGTTACATATGGAGGTTAAAAAGGCCAAATGTCACAGTACCAGTAGCCGCCTCCTCCCTAGCCTCCCCTCCCTAGCCTCCTTCGCCACTCTTAATTAGAATATTAATTAACATATCTTAAAGTACATCTGCTATAAAAATTTCTTTTCACATTTCTAAAAAGTACATTAATTCTTTCAAATGACACCAAATTTATAATGATACCATAAAATTCAAAGGGAAATATGACATGATAAACATGACTTGTAATAGAAAATGTAACAACTCCGCCAAATTCATGTACCCAATATATGACACATGACCAATTGTTGAAGAATGAACTATATTTATACCATATTAAGCACAAATATAAATGTCTCATTCAAATTTTAATTTTATTATTTTGATAATAAAATTTATTTACCGTAGGTTTCTAGAGTAAACCGCTCTATGATGTAAATAACATATTATGGTACATGGCCTATATACTTTCAAGGAATGTTGATTATTTACTTTGTCACTACAGGTGTATGCATTATGAAAATCAGAATCACAGTAACTCTATTAATGGTTTTCGGTTTTTTCATGGGCACTTCCGTTAGTGCATGGGGAGGGGCTCCTATAGGGACCAATGCTAATTAAAGCAAAAACGACGCGATGAATTTGATTTGTTTGTGTCAATTCAAAATATAAACCAAATATATTGTAGCGTTAAAAAACGCCGGCCGAAAAAAAATGGGCCCCTAGGACCCCCCCCCCCCCCCCCCCTTTATGCAGTTTAAGTGTTAAGTGTCAATTGCAGCAATTAGGACTATATATTAAAAAAAATAAGCAAACAAACATATTTACACGCAAAGATACACACAGAACTGAAACCAGAACACACCAATGAAAGATTGAATGGGACAGTCAGGGTTCCTACTCGCATCGAAACTAGACCCGAAATTCAGGGATCTCATACAATTCTAACATCATAATGATGATCATAATTATACACATAGGCGTGCCCAGGAAATTTTATTGAGGGGGGTTGGACTAAAGATGTTCGAACATGAGAGCGTAGCGGGTGGAGCGACTAACGGGTGGGCTCCAGGGACCCGCCTTAGGGCCCCTGGTGTGGTCCAAGCTCCTGAGGTTTAGGTTTTCAAGATCTGAAAACGCCTTTCCTTTCGTACTTCTTCCGACACTTTTTGATCCGCATTTGCATGAAAAAAATAATCAAATAAATGTACCATGTTCCTCTTCTTTTTCTTCTTCTTTTCTCCTTCTCTTTTTTCTTTCTCCCTTCCTCTTTCTTCCTTCCTCTTTTTTCTTGAGAACTTTGAGGGGGGCTTTAGCCCCCAACGCCCCCCGGTACGCCAGTGATACATACAAGTCCCCTTTTATTACAATACAATGTGGTTCAACATATTTACAAAAAAATAAAAAAACAAATAAATACAAAAACAATAACATGCCTGAAATCCAATGGAAATGGAGGGACTGACTTCCATATGTACCCCCTCGTATATGTTTACATGATACAAAATTTATTTTAATTTTGGCCTTGCTTAATCAAAAACGGAATAAACAGCTAAAATAATTAAATGTTATGTTGCATGTAAATATATGAGAGGGGGTACATATGGAAGTCTTGCCGAAATGGAATATTAAAATGCAATGGGGGGGGGGCAATAGGCCTATGACAGTCTCCCAAATCATAAAGATGGAAGGCCTATATCATACACGTGATAGGGCATCCCAATACCAGCCTGTACCCACACTCTGGATGCGGGCTAATCCCGGGGCTATAGTCTATACATGACGGGACTATAAATGCGCAAAATTTTAATTATACTTCTCATATACCACTCTTTACTCGATATACGTCACATTTGCCTTTGATGCGCCATTTTTCTGTAAACCTCATTCGCCGAGACAAGTATTTAAAGGCCGGGTTTAAAGGTAATAATAAAACGAAAGAACCTTACAAGGAAAGTCCCACTGCTGTAGAACCCGATCTCACTCCACAACGCAGCCTTGTTTCATAATGCCGATTTTCGATTGACTTGATGCGAATTTCAATTAAGTGACATCAATGGACAATTTTGTATTTCGTCACCAGTGTGGTTCCTTACGACCCTGTCTGGTTGACGATGGCCGCTATATGCCAGTCGTGTTATTTCAGTTCACCATGCCTATACCTGTACCGCTATTCTATTTCATGCAAACTACCTTGGCGATTGGCCAACGATGACGTTACGCATGACGTCACGCTCGAATCGCTATCCGAGTTCTCGTAGGCCTTGTGCATGTACATACATGTATCCCGTGATTGGAAATAGTTAACTCAAAAATAAAAATACAATACAAAAGCGAAAGTCAGTTAATTTGTCAGTTTCTTAGTACTCAGGACTGTTTACGCCACTGTATCATACTACGTATGACTTTTGTCTAATTTTGAAACATTTACTCTGGCGCCATTTTTACAATGAAGCAATAGCCCTAGTTTATAACGCTAAAGATTTGACTATCATGGAGAATTACCCTCATATCTGTTAGTTCTCGCCGAACACGTACCTCAAATAATAGCCCTAAATCCTGGATCTACTCAATAAAGTGGCAACGGGTTACTTTTATTGAGTAATTCCATGAGAATAATTGAACGTAGCGCAAAATGTTGAACAGTACTACTCATAAATTTTTTTCTACATACTCAAAAAGCACTCTAATTAATTGCGCTTAGTATATAGTAAGTACACATACATTATCAATTAGTCAATGATCACTGAAAATAAAAAAAAACACTGAAAGATTACAACGTTAGTAAGATGATTTAACCCATGTCTACCGAAGGGTGGTTTTTTCCGCATTGCTTGCACCCCCCCCCCTTTCGTGCCGAATTTTCATTTTTTTATTGACATGTTTAGCGCACTTTTCATGCAAAACAAACCTCCACCAGGGTATTGGTAAGTTCAGGGTGATCCCAAGTGATGGATAGGGGGTTGCAACCACCCCCTCCGAACGGAAAGTACGCCTCGTCCGACACAGGAATGTCACAGCACTTTATTTTGGAACCAGTGGTTAGCTTGGGTCCTTATCTTTCCATTGGTACCAGAAATGAATCCCAATATGCCAAGAATCACGGGCAAATCTAGTATACAGTGTAGACTTGGAAAATTTATTTTTCACCAAAAGCTTGGCCCTACTTGATGGAAATAACTAGTATGATATCTCAGCTTGTTTATTGATATAATAATGTATTTAGCCTGCAGATGTAATTGCAAAATATCATTTCAACACTATGTTAATCAAGAGTATTCCATACTTCTGTTAGAACATATTTATGTAGCAAGAGTCATTTTTGCCGAGTTTCACATATGGTCTTCTACACACTGTAAAAAATTACAGTTGGCAGCATTGCCTCCAGGATTTTCCTGTACACATATTTGTTTCAGTGTAATTTGTGGTTATTTTTTTGCAAGACAGGTCTTGACATATTTGGACTTACCATTTCAGGTCAGTAAGAAGCACACCATTGTGGGAACTTACCTGAGAGTATTTTAATTAATATCCATGGCAACAGTGCTAATTATAGGCCGATGGTAAGCTTGTGTACAAGAGAGGCTGTCACTGATTCTTGTAGATTATGTGGCTGGGTTAAGGCCGATTCAGAGATTTCAAAATATAATTTGTTTGTGCAATAATTAAAAATAGTCAACTTCGACACTATAAAATATAACCTAAAATGCCAATATTTTACCCCAAAGTTTGGGTCATGAATCAATTTTCGTTTTGGATACGCAGTAAACCTTATGTGTAGTATTACGTGCCGTAGGATACTTGTGTATAAACCAAAATTCCGGATCCGGAATTTTTTATAGCAAATGTTGTGATTTCATATGAAGGACTTCGCTTTGAGCTAGCTATTTCACATGGACAAGCCCTTAGTATAGCAAACACACGATTCTGTTTGTAAATTGAGGCAAGCCTCCTCTGGAAATCGCTGAGTCAGTCTTTAAGACATCTGGGGTCCTTCCCGAACTCAGTCGTAAATCTACTATAGCATACTAGGTTAATGCCTGAGTGGACCAATTTTCCAAAGCACTGTGGAACTGGTATGAAAAGGTCTATTATGTAGTATATACTCAATGAGTTAGTCTGTTAGTAATACACGTAGGGTTACTCACAAGTTTGGGGAAAACGGGTCCCAGGTCATTCTTGTGGATGATGGCAGAGTCAACATCTATACTGGTCAACTATAGATGTGTTTGTCCATTTCTCTCTGACATTTAAAGTGGTCCCGGCCTCGTAACCCTTTCCTTCTCCACATATTACGTCAAATTGACGTCATAATGTGAATGTTGGTACTTACTTATTATTGATCCCAATGGAAAGAAGAATTCTAAGCTATCATGTGGTACAAAATTTATGACTCGGATGTTCATAAACGAAAATCACAGGGGTGCACCATCCCGTTCGAGAGTTTCATATAGACGAGGGTTAATCAGTAAGTATGTGGAATATGGAAAATAAGGAACGGTAAGGAAAGGAGGGACAAGAAAGAAAGAAAAGTTGTGAGGTACTAGTTCTTGTTTTACTTACAATTATTCATGCATGTAGTAAATTTATACATTTAGGCCTACTAGTGTATTGGCCCTTTAATTTCTAAACCGGTCATTTTTGTTTGAACAACAACTGACGGTCGCGGGGCCAAGCCTAAACTCGTGCATATTGACCTCTAAAATCCAAACCTCATGGATAGCAAATTCATTTTGAGATTTGCGCCCAGCAAACAATAAACATTTTAAAATTTTTCAAAGGTTGGATTAATTTTTGACGAAAACATTGTGATAATGTTTGTGCCAACATTATCAAAAACGTTTAACAATGTTTTTTTAACGATTTTTTAAACATGTTTATATTTTTTGAAATAGGTCAAAGAATAAGACAACATTTCTCAAACATTACTACCGTATATCGTAAAGCTTTTGTTATCGAGATATTATCAGAACATTTTACCCCATATATGTCACTGTTTTTAGAGATGTTGTTGAAATGATTTTCTGCCTGACATTTGTTTTCCTTTGTTTTCAAAACTTTTAAAGATGTTACCAGATGGTTTTTTTTATCTTGAATGTTTTTGAAACATTGTTGGAAATGTATCAAATATGATATTTGATATGTTTTTAAAACAATTGAAACTTACATTGTTATGGATATCACCGTTATATGACATGTTTTTACATAATAATAACTTTGCATGGTAATGTTTTCAAAATGTAGTCAAACATTGTGCAAATTCTTCTTAACGTATCATTTGAAATTGTTTTTAAAACATTGTAAGACAAATATTGCAACAATGTCTTTATTCGCATTTTGCAAATTTCCCAAATAATGATACTGCTTAATATTTGCATTGTGTTTTTCAACAATCGTTTGAAGTGTTTTCAAAATGTTAAGCAAAATATCGACACGTCCTGTGACTATACGACATATGTTTTAGGCCTGTTACCACGCAAACACATCACATAACATTTTCATACATTGATATACATTTTTCAAAATGTTTATATATATTGCACAATGTTATTGGAATGTTCTGCCAACAGAGTACTAAACATATTTTGTACGATATTTTATATTGTGGACATTGTTTTAGTATAGTACTAAACCTTGTGGGCTAGATAGAAGATAATCATTCAAAAAACACAAATAGGGTATGGTGGATAGTTGTTATTCAATTTCGACCATTTATGAAATGTTTTCTTTCTTGAACATGCATGTTCATGATGTTAGGGCAAACATTTTTATGATGCTAGGCAAACGGTTTTATGATATTAGGCTAACATGTTTATGATTTATGGCAAACATATTTTATGAAGTTAAGAAAATATTTTTATGATATTAGGCAAACACATTTTAAATGATGTTAGGCAACATTTTTATGTGTAGGGCAAACATTTGATAAAATGATCATTAATGCACGTGTATATATATGCAGTCTAACCCGTAGGACACTAAAATAGTAAAAAACTACACAACAAAAACCAATAATAACATCTGGTTAGCCCACCAAATATATTTTGACAAGTGCTAAATTTGCTCCTAGTATAGTATTTACATGTGTTAAACATTCGGTGGGACTAAACTACTAACAGATGTAACACAAAAGAAAGATGTTATTTTTTTTCACGAAAATTAACTTTATTGAATTAATTTTACATGCATGTTTGATAAAAATGTTTTTTAAATATCTTGGTAACAATCTGAAGCTAAAGTTTTGCAAAATGTTTTCCTAACCAAATCCCAACCATACATTTTGATTGTTTTTTTAAGACATTTTCTAAACATTTTCGAAACATTTTAGAATTTTAGGAACGTTCGTGAAACATTTTTGTGTTTGTTGGGATGAGACACACAAAAATGAACGATCGGTTGAAAAGTTGAGAAGAGTTCATTTTTAAACTTACGCACAAAGAGAAATCTCACATCACAAAAGTGAGTCACTTGTCCGAATAGTGAAACACCGTGGGTCCCAATGAGTCAAGGTGACGCATTTTGAGGCAAAGTTTTTTCCATAATAAAACGGACAAATGACTCACTTTTACGCAAGTGAGCTCACTTTTTTTTTTTGAGCTGTAGGCGAAATCTTTTTGAAATGGACCTAATGGTTTGATTCGCGTGATTTTCTGCCTAAACAATTTGATCCCCGAAGTTACTTTTAACATAAAGTATGTTTTATACGTAATACTTTAGTTCAGAAGTTTCCAATCGCGATATACAGGTTTTCTTAAAAGTTTTTCGTTAGAACAGAATTTTTTCCCGCGATTATTGGACATTTAGCTGAGCACTGCAAATGCTGTCTAGATATATACCCAGTAAACCCTTTAAAAGTTAAGTGAATTTCACCACCTTTCATCGCGCAGTAGCTGCTGGGTCATGTGTAATCGTAATCATGGTAATTACGCTCTCCACAGCGCGCAGCGGTATATTATCAAAATACTGTGCACGAGTTATTTATTCAGAATAATCTCTGGCTGCTATTTATTCCAAACGAATGGGCAACATCGCAAGCCAAGAGTAGTGGATGGGGGCCTATGTAAAATTTGGTGAAGTTCATGTTAATTGTTGGCAACCACTATAAACGTATACTAGCTGGGTCTGACTATTCAGAAAAATGATGTTGCTATTTTTTCGTTGACCTTTAGTGACCTTGACGCAAGGTCAAAGGTCAAAATGGTCATACATCGTCCAAAGTATATCGACCTTGGTACCAAAATGTGACAAATTTCACAAGGAACATTGAATATGATATTTATTTTGTCTTTTGACCTTTCCTTTACATGTTATATGCAAATAACCTAATCAGAGACAATAATAATTATGCATAAAATTGCCTTTATGCAGATCCCAGTCCTGTCCAAAGTAAGAATTAGGCCTCAAATTTTTGCACAATGCAGTCATCTGTAAACACTCTGCTTAAATTTAGAATGAACCCTACACAACCCCATTATTTCTTGCTATTAATACCCATGGGTACGTAAAGTAAACCAAGTTGTTTTATAAAAAATGTGCAAGAGAAAATGATCGATGTAGTCTATACCAAATTCATGGAACGAATCGTTGTTATTACCGTGAAATAACCACGATATGCACTTCAGAGACAAAGTATGTATACTAGTTATCTTAGTGTCAGCCACATGGGGGGGGGGGGGGGGGAGTAGGACCCATAGCTGTACAATTTTCTTGCCAAAAGGAGACCCATAGTTATACCAGAGATTCAAATTTTGGGAACCCCCTTTTTCCTCAAAATTTTGACATTTTACGCAAATTTGGACAATTTTGACTTCAGAATGAGGAAATTTGACTCATTTTCCAACAATTTTTAGAAAAATTTGGTTTCCGATTGAGAAAATTTGAATAATTTTCCAACAAATATGAGAACATATTGAAAAATGACCCATTGCTATATACCAAAATTGGCATGAAAAAGGGTCATTAATATACTAAAAGGCTAAAAATTATACTGATGTCTGTGGCAAGTCCCCGTATGGTCATGTGTTGAGAATCCCCCCATACCCAACCCCCATGCATCATAGCTGCTATTAATGCCCATTTGTAGGTAAACCAAAACTGTGGAAGACAATTATGATTTTCTTCATTTGTACGTGTAATGCTTTACCCTTTTCAACTATAGGACCTGAATAGTCTATAGTATAAAGCAAGATCAAGTTAGAGTCATCCCTACCCCACCCCCATCATAAATGTTATTAATGCCCATGGTTAAGTAAACTGAATTGTGTTACACAATAACGTTCAAGACAAAATAGCAAGTTTCTCCATAAAAAATGTGCTAGAACGTGGAAACATTGTTAATGCTGTCACTTAGCTAAGATTCATAGATGTTATATTTTTTCATTGAACATTGATCATTATTTCCCTGGTCTTAGTGTATATAGTGTATGTAATAATCCAGTCAAGATAACCATTTTGGCATGCCATACTAAGGACAAACATGCACTTGCTGAGTATAGGTCCCTTGATCGATTCCACAATTATCATGTGTTATAATGGTTCATCACCACATAATATCATTACATTATCCTGGGAAATTCTGTCACAGACCACTTGGAGAAAACTTTTAAGATTGATGGGTTCATTCATACGTGTATATGACGTTGTATTGCATATGCTCTCTAAGTATAGCACATCTATATTGCTGAAATTTTCAGATTTTGTGTCCAGAATTGTGCACTCTTGGCATTTTAGCTGGAAGATGTCATTTTAAAAAGACCAGAAAATCTTTGTTTGATGCGAAAAGACCAAGACGGGCAACAATTTTACACTCTGTGCAGTATGCCAATAGTCCTGGTCTACTTGTTACAGAACCTATTCGAATTAACAAATACACTAACACTAAGCTTTTTTTTTGAGTTTTGCCTCGCGACGTGGGCACTGTAGTATAACGGGAGATGGAGATTATCCTGTGATCAGCAGCAGGTCGCCATCGCATTACCACAAGTCCACATTTTCAAAGTCCGCACCCTCTAAAACACAGAAAAGTACTGTACCAAGTACAAGTAATCTGATCGTCTATACAAGCACCCCTAAACATGCAAGTATGGTAAATGTAAAATCCTATACCTTAATAAGAATTTGGCAATTTTTGACCCCTAATCAAGTAGAAATTTGTTCCAGGATGCACTTCTACGAGAATCACAGATCATTATCGCAGCGATTATTGTCGGCATCCAATATGAGAACAATTTCTCCCATTGATCAGTATTAAGTGTTGTAATTTCAGGTAAATTTTGATTCCGCACACTCATACGAAGTACCTCGCCGGTAAGGAGAGAAGGAGGCCCTCTAATAATCATAATAGTTATATTTTTTCACCAGCACCACAAACTTTCTGAGTTGGTGTTTGACAACTATTTATCATGTACGCAAGGTGTTTTTTATCCCAAAATACACTTGTATCAAGAAAAAATGAGAACAGTCTGAGAAACTTCAGGGTATGCTCGCTGGAAAAAGCAAAGCTTAGAGCATGCCTCCATTTCAATGACCATCGAATTAAGAAACATGAATAGTTGCATAGCTTTCCCTTTGTCATGGAGCGATAATGTGACGCCTATAGAGGGCCTTTTTGTCTTTCATAAGCTAACAAGTAGGTTACATGAGGCAGCCCTTTATAACAATACCCAAATACCTAATAGCTTTAATACTGCTATGATTTGGATTATATAACCCGTCTTCACACCACGCAGCTCCTGGAATACACACAATGCAATGGCCCATTACCCGGCGCTATTTATATCTGAGCAAGTTTTACACCATGAGCTAATAAAATACAATTCCCATGGCGCAGTTCAATTGCTTTCATTCACCATTGTAATTGAGCAAATACATCCCCGGTATTTTAGTATTATACCACATGACGTGCATGGTCAGCTGTTGTTAACAGAGCTCCTTCAAGTCTACTTGTAACAGACAACTGGTAGATTAGCAATGCCTTATACCATATGCGATATGGGTATGGTTTGTATGCACAAAGTTCGTTGTTGTTTTTGGAAATTCCATTTAGTGTTCCTTCCTGCCCCCCAGAAAACAAATATGCAAAAATTATTTCTTTCCACCCCAAGAACCAGAACGCCACTAACATATATGTTGCTAAATAATATAGCGCACATCCTTCACAAAGCGGCATTATGGTTCTTGGGGGCAAGGCTTCAATATGGAAAGTTTAATTACCCATTGAAGCCTGTATTATAACTTTACATAAAAACCGACTTTTGGGGAATTTATTTCTAGTGTGATTTTTGAAAACCAGCAACAGGTAAAGTTTTTAGCATGTCGCTTTAATTATGCAAATCGTGTTGAATTTCATCCGTTATCAATGAAAACTAGAGAGGGGCGTTCTTCATTCCTTATCCTGCAATGTCCTTTTGCAAGCATCCTTGGTTTCCTTTGTAGGCTATAACTGAATAGCTCATTTTACTCTAGTAGCTCAGGTGGTTTTTGTAGGCAATATGTGTCCAGAGCTAAACTCTTCAGGAATCCACTAATTGAAGGCCAAGACAATATTTGGTTGGTACATATTCCACTGACGCCGAAAATGCTGAAATGGCCAGCCCCTTTTTTGGGTGGTCACGCCCCTTTTGAGCGAAGTACTAACTGGCTGTATCTCAGAACGCGTTGAGGACCGTATGAGGTTGAAGAAAAACCACTCACAATGTGCGGAATGGCCACATTATGGGGGTTAAGTAATATATTGTTATATCCAAAGTCAAGGTTTTTAAAGATAATTTTTCAAAACCTGATTCACAACCATATTGCACCTATACAATTACTGATGAACATAAAGGTTTTCATGCCAAAATAGGAAGGGGTTCACACCATACAACCCTTGGGTTTTGCTCTCCGCTCTCCTCATGGATAATTTTTGGTAGATAAAGGGTAAGGTCACCAAAGAAATTCATATTCCGTTCTTTCTCAAATGGCAGCCCGCAAAAATTTGGTGACTTTTGAGCAAATTGGGTTAATATTAGGTGAAAACCGTGCATTTTGGAGTGCTGTTTCATACATTGGTATTTGCTCCACACTCCATCAGTTATTACATTTGTATTGCACAGAGCTATTGGACCATTCGGATTTCCCCTGGGGGATATAATCAGCATTTTAATGTTACTTCCTATCATTTGCATGGGGGGGGGGTGGGGTCAAAATAGCCCATCGTATAGTGAAAATATATTGTTTTCCATTTTATACGGACTTAAGTTAATGTTAAGTTAAGTCCCTTCAGCATCAAAGTTAAATGCTGCTGAAGGGTCTTTTGAAATGATCTAAAAGCACTAAAACTGCATGCTTGTGACATGAACAGGCAAAATGAAGACCCCCCGGTAATATACATGAACAAGTCACTAAAAATGACCTGAACTAGACTGCAACGCCGCGTGGTGGAATAGCGACTTCTAAACCGTGTATTTTTCATTTTGTAGGGCCTAATGCACGGTAAAAGCTGCTGAAGGATCATTTAATATCTAAATGCACAACAACTTCAGGCCGGTTCCAGGCTAAACAGTTAATGACTCCAAAGTTGGGCCCCCTTTTGTGGCTCACATAAAACGTTAAAGTTGCTAAAATTACGTATTAACGCCGCTCTCCATTTGCGTAAGCCAATGGAGAGGGGCAACCCCCCCCCCGCACACACACAACCACAACACAAACAATAAAATCAAAAGGGGAGCCAAAAATGGGAAGGTAAAAAAGGAAGAGAAAAAAAGAACAAAGAGGGAATCACTATAAAGGTGAAATAAGAGAGAAAAATCGGTAAACAGGCGACGCAGATGACACAATAAGGAACTAGGTAAGACTGCAGAATGTGCCAATGGAGATAATACAAAGGTGGTGAATAAGAGAAGAGGAAGTGCGAATACGGAAAAGAGGAAACGGGGAAATTTGTGCTCTGAACACCACGAATTTTTAACCTTCTAAACTGTCAAACCCAGGACCTTACAGGAGCTCCGCCCCCAGGACCCCACCCCTTGTACATTAATCATCCCTCATCAAGTACAAGAATTCGGGAAATCTCTGCTTCTCCCCCCCCCCCCCACCCCCCCGAGTCAGGTTCTGGGCTACGCACTGTGCACTACGGGCCGCATGGTAACGTGGTAGAGATACCGTAATGTAATTAAAATGTGGCTTATAATCTTATGTAAAAATGTGAGAAATCTAATAAATAATTCTGATATCTTTAAAGAGGCAATAAAGTTCATCTATCCCTACTACTTTTGCTTGTCTTCTCAGTTTTCAGTTTGGGGAATTTATCGACTTTTTCATGCGGACCACGGAGCAACTTTTTTGGTGGCAATGAAATCTTGGATATTTTGCCTGTTTTCATTGCTCACGGCATGCAGTTATGGCTTTTAGATCATTTAAGCCATTCCAGCAAAAACAGCATTTAACTTTAACTCTGCTATTAGTCCCTATAACATGGATAAAAATTATTTCCACTTTACGATGGGCCATTTGTGACCCCTCCCAATGAAAACGAAAAGAGTAACCTTTAAAATGCTGATATATCCCAGTTGAGATCAAATGGTCAGTATTTTCTGTGCATACAAAAACGTCATCACTCCGTGCTATAACTGATTGAGTTTTAGAGCAAATACACTGTTATACCGGCACCTTAAAATGCACGGTTGTCACCTACATTATATTACCACCGCATTTTTTTCTGCAAGGGCACAAAATTTTTAACGGGCTGGCCGTTCGAAACGGAAGGATATGACTTTCTGTTTGTGACCTTCCCTTGTTACCCTAACAATTCTCCCTGAGGAGAGTTAGAGCAAAATCCAAGGTTATGTGAACTCCCTTCCTGTTTTTGGGGGCATAAAATCTTATGAATTCATTCATAATTGTATAGTGCGACGATATTATGAAACATTTTTTGAGCAATTATCTTAAAAACCTTTGACTTTTGGATATACAAAACTGGATTTACTGCCCCCCCATAATGGCAACTCCGCACATTTTGAGTGTTCTCTCAACCGTCGAGTCCAACGGTTCTGTAGAGACAGTCAGTAGGTACTTTCGCTCAAAGGGGCGTGACCCCAAAAAAGGGGCGTGGCCATTTCAAAGCATTTCGGCGTTCAGGGGAATTATGTTCCCAAACCGAATATTGTTCCTGGACCTTCAATTAGTGGATTCCTGACGAGTTTATGCTCTGTACATATAATGCATACAAAACCACCAGAGCTACTATAGAATTTACACAACTGAGCCGAATCGATACAACCTCAAAATTCTCAAATCGTACCCTAAAGTAAGTTCAAGTGTGAAATGTACAAACCTTTTTCCCAGATTTAAGTGTTTTTGCTCTTCCTTTTTCACGTACTTATCTTGCCGTATCGATCTTGACAAAAATACCAGCCTTTTACTGTTTCTCTTTTGTCGCGCATGCTATCCGCTTGCATGACCAGTGACCCCCCCCCCCCCCCGGCTCTGGATAGGAAAGAATATTAAAAATCACACTGGACTGTGACTTAAAACATACCTAGTTTAACTTTTTTTCTGTAGTTCAAACGTGGTTATAAACAAAAAATTAATTCCAGGGATTTGGTATAAATAAAAATATCAACCATTTTCTCTTGCACATTTTCATAAAACAACTTGGTTTACTTACTTACCCCATGGGCATTAAAAGCAAGGTATTGTGGGGTTTGTAGGTTTCACTATACATTATGCAACCTTGAAGCCTAACCCTTGCTTTGGATAGGACTGTGATTCTTGAATAACATCAAATTTATGCATATTATTGTCTCTACTTACCTTATTTGCCATATAACAAGACAACAAAAATACATATCATTAACAATATTCCTTGTTGAAATTTGCCACATTTTTTGGTTACCAAGGTCGATATACTTTGGACTATGTATAACCGCTTTGACCCCGTGTCAATGTCACTAAAGGTCAACGGAACAATGGCAACATCCGCTTTTTCTGAATATTCATACCCATTAGAATACATATATAGTGGTTGCCAAACAATTAACATGAACTTCATAAAATCACTCTCTGGAGAACCTAGGCCGCCCTCCACTAGGGTCAATATTAAGGGTGTTTGCAGCGACGCGTTGTGGGGAAATACTACCAACGCCATGTGATGCCGAAATTTCACAAACGCGTATTTGGGTGTCCACTATAAGAGAATTTCTGTGACCTACTTAAACAAACTAGACCAAAGTAGATCCATCAACCCTGAGCTACCTTTAAGTTTAACTGACCAAATACATGGGTATCAAGTTAGGTAGCAATGACAATCTCTCAGATTACATTAACACTTAAGTGACCAGGGGGGGTCCTATGAACCCAAAATTTGTTTTCGCGCTGGCCGCTTTACGCGTGAGACTTTTTCGCCGATTTTTTTGTAATTGTCTGACTTTTAAATACACTTAAGTTCATACCAAAAAAATTAAATCTGCCAAGCCGTTAATGAGTTAATTAGTGGGGGTTCTATGGACCCCCCCCCTTGGGCACTAACGGAAGTCATCTGAGAATATTTTTAAAAATCGAAGAACATAGCCAATTTTTGTTTTGCTGATATATGTGCACATATACATATAAATAAACAATTATTACTAACAATAAAAATAATTAACTCTTTATGTGCTGAAAACAAAATTTTCATTGAGGACGTTGCTAAACCGTTACTGTACAAACTCTATGGGAAAATGAAGTGTATTTGCAACACCCGTAAAAATACAAGATTGTCTAAAACTGCAAGTTTTGTTTTAAATATATGTAATTTGGTTCTTCTAGAGTAGATATCAACATAAAAAGTGTGGGGCTTATTGGAATTTTCCGTCTTTTGCCCAATTTTCGCGTGTTTTGAAAACAAGGTTTTGCCCCTAACTTGCAGCCCAAATAATAATTTCATTTTTATTGCTGATTTAGTGTTGTCTTATGACCCTTTACATGTGGTATAAATTTCATACAAAAATTCTGTCGGGATGTCCCCCTCCCCCTTGGTCACTAACGGGAGTGAAAACCCCTTGACCACTTTGTGCCAGGAAAAAAATATTTAAAATATTTCAATTTTTACTAAAACTATATCAATGCTTAATTATTTCTCTATAAGTTGCCTTTTACCCAATCCCATTTGGATCGCTAGATTAAGTGAAAGGGTGTAAATTTTAGTTGGCCCACTTTCACCTCGATATTGAAAAGGCATTGGATTTGGAGCATAAAAACGAAGAAGTGTGAGCAGATTAACATTTATGTGTTTGCCACCATTAACATGAACTTCATAAAATCACTCTATGGAGAACATCCTAGGCCCCTCCACTAGAGGGTCATATTCAGGTGTTGCAAGCGACCGCTGTGTGGAAATACTACAACGCCATGCCGAACTTTCACAACGCGTTGGGGTGTCCCAATCAGAATGATGAATTTCTGTGACCTACTTAAAAAACTAGACCCATAAGTATCATCAACCTGGCTTAACCTTTAATTTAACTGCCAATACATGTGTAATCAAGTTAGGTAGCAATGACAATCTAATCAAGATGTACATACACTTAAGTGACAAGGGGGGGGGGTCCATGAACCCAAATTTGTCACGCTGGCCGCTTATAACGACGCTTGGAGACTTTTTCCTTTCCGCGATTTTTTTGTAATTTTTTTGTAATTGTCTGAATTTTAAATACACTTAAGTTCATACCAAAAAATTGAAATCGGGCAAGCCTTTAATGAGGTTCATTAGTGGGGGTTCTATGGACCCCCCCCCCCCCTTGGGCACTAACAAGTCATCTGAGAATATTTTTTAAAAATCGAGAGGAACTATAGCCAATTTTTGTTTTGCTTGATATATGTGCACATCTACATATAAATAACAATTATTACTAACAATAAAATAATTAACGCTTTCATGGCGAAAACAAATGATTTCATTGATGACGTTGCTAAAAAAACCCGTACTGTACAAACTCTATTGGAAAATGAAGTGTATTGCAAACACCCGTAAATACAAGATTGTCTAAAACTGCAAAGTTTGTTTTAAAATAATGTAATTTTGTTCTTATATAGTAAGATATCACATAAAAAGTGTGAGGCTTATTGAATTTTCCGTCCTTTTGCCCAATTTTTCGCGTGTTTTGGAAAACAAGGTTTTGCCCCTAACTTGCAGCCCTTCCGCAATGGCATTTTTGCTTCTACCAGCAAATCGCAAGTTTTTTTCCCACGGTACTTGATGAGTTGTATGTGCAAGTGCCAAGGTCTCATATCAAGTAGAGAACACCATAGACATAAATCCTCGGAACAAGCCACCTTTAAAGTGTTTTCATTTTTATAAGTGACCATCCAAGGCAAACAATGTTCTTGTCAGAGTATTCCTATGAGGCGCACTAACTTTTTTAGTGTCACACCCTACCAAGTTCACAAATTGTAAAATCACTACTGCCAGGTCTCTGAAACATTAGAAATATTCCTTCTGATGAACACATCTACATATTGAAATTAACAAAAAAAATGCTTTCCACTGTGGTGTATGGCAAATCTCTTGGCTTGCATCAAGATGGCTAAGATTTGAGTCTCCCTTATACTTAGCCACTGTGAATAGTTGTCCGTCTTCCAATTCTAGCATGGTTTCTCTCCATGTGCATGTTGGCTGATTGTACCATCTGGTCCCTATAATAAAACCCAATAAGAGGAATATTAATGTAAAAGTGCACTTTTTGATCCTATCTCTGTCCATGTTTGTTTAGAAGATCATTGGATTATCCTCAAGAAAAGGTTATTTCCAAAAACATTGTTAATCAAATGAAATTTTAGGATTTAGCTTATTTATGATGAGATCCTATGACTTCATCTATATGCTCAATATCACAAAAAATGCACCTAAAAAATGGAGTATACAGCAAATTTCAAAGATGCAGATTGTGAATTCTCATTTCAACAAAGAGCAGATTGATACATACAGAACACATGCTAACATTAAACAAGGTTATTGAATGATATTGAACACCCCCATGATTGGTTTGTCCATTTGCCAAGTGGTAATCATACTGAACACAATTGGCACCAACAATCAGTTTTGTTGCCAAAGTATTTGTATCATAGTAGTGACCAAACAATGTTTGCTAATGTGATGTATATCGCATTGACCATGCCAACACAATCAGTGTGCCAAGGTTATTTATATCATACGACCATTATTAGCTCATCGCATCATTTGCCAAGCATGTGTGTCAGACTGACCAGTACAACCAGTTTGGCTAAGGTTAAGTGTATCACACTGACCATGATTAGTTCTAACGCAGTCAGTTTGCCAAAGTTATTTTATCACACTGACCACAAGAGGCCCCCACAGGCAATTATATATCTCACTGACCATGAATGGTCCACACACAAAGTCTGGTTTTCTCAAACTTATTATATCATACTAGTCCCCCACAGTCAGTTTGCCACGGTTATTGTATTACCACTATTGATTATGATCTCCAAAAGCACTTTGCAGGAAATTATAATAATACAATGGCCATGGTTGGTCCCCAGCCAGTTTCTCCAAGTGATTATATCATACCACATGATTGATGCCCAATATCAACGTTAACCAAGGTTTGTATCATACTGAATCATGACGGTTCTACAGTTGGTTTGCCGCGGATATTGTTCATATGTCACAGTTGGATCCCCACACAGTAAGACTGACAAGGTTAATTGTATCATAATTATCCATGATTGTTTCCCCACACATTCAGTTGCCAAAAAATTTTATTTAAAACCCATTTTGTCATCACAACATACATTTTGCCAAGGATATTGTAATCACACGGACCCCCACCGGTTCCCTCAGTCAGTTGGTTAATGTTTATTGTTCATACTAACCTGATTGTCCCCACACAGTAAGTTTGCCATGGTTGATATTTAGTTAGTGCCAGTAGGTGTTGTAAGTTGCAGCTTTTCTGCTGTGAGTGCGTTTTTCTCCAGTGCACAACCTTCCTCCATCTAAGTAAGGAATCGCTACTTTCTCATCAAATCGGAATCAGAATCTGTAACAAAATTGTTGTTTCAATTCAGAGTAGTGGATGCACAAGAGGTACCAATAGATTCCATATGCTCTGATTTATTCACAAAACTTTAAAAAGCTTGCTCAGAATAAATCTCATTTGAAATCTACATACAAATTTTAACAGCCTCCAAGGCTTTCATCACAGTTCACAATCATACATAGTGGATGTGATCCAAAATCTAGTATATTCCCTTCTTACACAGCAAGATAGAAATTTGCTTTTGTTACACAGGATTCCTTGCTGAGGTTGCTGGCGGGGTGACTTTGTGGGCTTTATTAGTGTTACCAAATTCTGAATTTAATTTGGTACGAGCTAAGGATGGAAATCAAAATTCCTGGCTCCCATGGTTTAAAATAACAATGACCTGTAGAATCACTGCAAACCATTCATCGCGCAGTTTTAGTGTTAATACATATACAGACATTCCATACTCCATATGAATGAGGTTTTTGCATGTTCGTTAAGTGCATAAATCCTACTGCGACTTCAAAAAACTTTTCATTCCAAAGCCCTAAACAACCTCACAAGTACTGACAATGAAGAAATTGAGCTCATTTTCTTCTGAAATTTTTGGAAAACTAATTCCGAAGATCCACTTTTGGGCCTCAAATTAGCTCCGGAGCCTCAATTTTTTTAAATCCGGCTAGCACATACCTACCCTACCCAAAAAATATTGATCCCCCGGTTTAAATATGGAGAAGGAATGTTCATGTTTGGTAGTGATAAACCAGCAACTTGAAAAACACTTTAAAAGAAACCATCCTACTGTTGCTAAGGATGATACAGCAAGAAGCTCAAGAACAGATATGCCCTCAATTCTAAAATATAAAAGTTCTTACCAAATCAGCTGCAGATCTGCACCTTGTTAAACGTCCTCACTGGTACCTATGATTTTGATTCATGTCAAGACCCCCCTGCTATACCATAAGATATATAACTGCTGGGTGATCTTTTGGTGTTGGGCTGCTGGTTCCCATAGTAACAAATCATTGGCCAAACCGTGGATAATGGTATTATAATTTGTTCATCACTAAGTAATATAATACAAACATGATTAAAAAATTGACCCTGTTTGTGCCCACCATTTTGCATCTTAAGTTGACATATATCTCCAGATATGTAATATCATCACCAGGCTGAAAAATGCATATTTTCCGGAAGATATCCATTTCCATAGATTTCCCACTTTTTTATGTAATTTCTTTAAATCTTAAACCAAAAGATTTCCCTCCAAATTCCCCACTTTTTCCCACCATGATCAATCAAAACCTGATTTTTATTAGCTTAATTTGCTACAATCTCATTCCCATCGTTAGGTATAGGCCATGCTACAGTTTTTGAATAAAGTAGTCCCATTTTCTGCTCTGTCCCGGATTCACATTCCAAAAATGAAGGGAATCAAGCTATTGACTGTGTGCAGAATAGATTGGACAGTGTTTATCCAAACGGTGTTTATCCAGTGTTTGGACATTGATAAGCGTTGGTCCCATGTACATGGAAGATCATGCCTGTACATGTAATTGCAGCCAGTTTCAATAGAAAGACCCCATGGCTGTCCCAAGTCATCCCGGAACACTGGGCAATCATTGGAAAGCAGTGTCTTAATACTGTTTTGGAATGATCTACCCAGCCTAATAAGACTAAATAACTAGAATTTTTCGCGTTCCCTTCGGCTTTCGCGCATCACTATAGTCAAAAGAATATAGCTTGGGGCCGCTCCATGACCTTTGACCTGTTGGCCTGACCTTTCAACCTCATCACAATATGAGGGATCCCATGTTACACCTAGACACGAGCTTGGTTCCAATTGAACTTCAACTTTTTCAATTGAGGGTCAATTTTAACATTGTTAGCCTATTTTTCAACTTGACCTCACATGAACCTTTGACCCAGCACATGACCTTGGACCTCATCAACATATGAGAATCCATGGTGGCACCTATGGACAGAAGTTTTGATTTTGAATTTGAATTTCAACTTTTCAATTGAGGCAATTTAAAAAAAACTTAAAGGTGCAACGAGAGATTTCAAGTCGCCATATTTCTGTGAGATGTGTGATTTCATAGAAGTAGAAGCGCAAAGACTCCCTACTGTTATATTTGGTTACAGAAATAACTTAAAAGGAAAACAAAAGGGATTTTATAGCTTTATGTCAATAGAAAACATAGGCTGAATAATTTCGTATTTGCTCCTAATAACGAAATTAAAGAATTGTCCATTCACAATTTTTTGTACCAAGAAACTTCTCAGCCTTAGCCCGTACAGATGGGAATATCTTTGATATAAAGATTACACCAGTGCCAAAATCAGATTTTCACATATTTTCGGTACACCTGTTATTGTGAAAATCTCTCGTTGCCCTTAAAACAATTTCGTCACCCACACCCACCTCCACACATACACAATCCCACATACACTGCCAACGGATTTGCTAAGTGGTCCTGCCAGCTATACTTGTGGCCCAAAAACAAGGCACCAACATCGATGTGAGATTTTACAAGATATCTACGCTCATCTCAACACATACCCCTATACTACTGTAAATTTTAAAGGAAATGCTAAAACTGTTCAAAATCATGTTTTCAGATACTTTTTTCTTTCATAACAACTGAATAAAATGTATTTCACTTAAAAAACAAAAAAATGCTTCACAAATTTGCACAAACTTAATCGCAACAACTGCAATTTTTTCAACCATTGCAATAATCATGAACACATCTAATAAAACACTCACTCCCTCTACTTCCATCTCCACTCCCTCCCCACCAGCTTTTAAGCACCACAACACCACCTACAACAGATAATAAAACATAGTACCACCTGTTGTTTTATAATGTTTCCCATGAATTCTTTACTTGGTAATAGTATATTGACTCTTGGTATTGTAATGTCTAATGTTATCCTTGAATCATTGATACAATCTGCATAAACTCGCTCATTTCTTCAGGGTCACCAGGCATTAACCATCTATTAACAAAAACAAACAAAAATTCAAAAGGAATTGGAACACAAATACGCCACTTAATTTTATGAAATGAGCATTTCTGTACATTTAAATTCTCAATAGATCAGTATTTTATTGTCCAGCTTCAGACATTTAAAAAACAAAATTCTTTCTATGTTGGTGGATTTAATTCTCAGACAGACTCGAACATATGCCAGCGTGAGGTGCATTAACTGGCAGGGATAACGCACATAAAATGCGATGCGTAATTGGTCAAAGCATGTGCTAACATGCTTACGGAGCAGCGCTGCAACTGGATGTGCATGCTAACTGTACGAGAAAAAAATCCCCCAACTATATTTTCATAATACAAAGACTTTTGCCTAATTTCTTTCGGCTTATTTGTGTGCATGAAAAAATGGATTTATCACAATTTTAAAGCACCCTTTCCCAATGTTCCTTTAAAGAAAACATGTTGAAATACAGGGTTTTATAAACATATGTTTCAATTTGGATTCAATTGGAATGTTATTACTTTAGCAGCTACACAGAAAGAAAATTGGGATTTTGATCTGAAGCAAATGCTTACTTGCTGGTACTTATTCTTTGTCCAAGCTTATTTTTTTAATATACCAATGAATATCATTACAAGATTTCAAAGATTTACCAGATTTAAAACTAACTAACTACCTAACTAACGACTAACTAACTAAACTACTAACTAATACAAGAATGTTTCCTGAATCCCCCTACTGGTCACTTTCATACATGACTTTCTTTGAAGAGATGGAGATGGTTCACTCTTGTCAAACTGACATATACCTTCCCAAGGATTCCCTGTGGTGTAGGAAGCATGGAGTCACCCATTTCTGATTCCTCCTCCAATACCGATGTTTGAGTTACAGGTGAATCTTCACTACAAGCCTGTTGTCAAAATGACAAAAAACGTGTCACATCTTTCACCAAGTACTGTTCGTGTCTATGTGTTTCTTAGTTGAAAATAATGATAAAAAACAATTAAAGTTATCAAGTCAGCTTGCATCAGTGGAAGAGGTCATAAAAGATTATAGGACCCTGTCTGATTACAACATATGGTTTTCTTTATTTTGTTTAAAGACTTGCCACCCAACATAGCAAATTCAATGTTCATTGAGTCTGATGTACTGTTTTTGAGGTTGAGTAGAAAATGTATATTTTAGAGTGGCCCCAATACTGTTGTACCATAATTGTCAGTAACCATAAACAAGGCCACAGATTTTTTGCTCATAGTATCCGTGGAATAGACTTAATGAATATGAGCACTCCTCCTCTACCTACCCGGCGTGATAACATGCATTACACCTCGACTGGGAGGGATTCTGTGTCCTTGATCAAAAGGAACATTGGTTTCACAAACACGTGAGAGGGCCTTGTACATAGTTAGATGGATATGAGCAACCTCAACCACAACAGGGCCGACATCACTAACCTGCTTGTTTATGACAATCTTTGGTCACAATGCATAACGATAACAATGATGATCATGTTACCAATCCCATCACCAATAAAATAACCTCCAACGCATTGAAAGTCGGAGGATGCATCTGGCAGGCCACAACTCAGTCATGCAATATGTTAATAATTATCTCTACAATTCAGTTAATAGAAATGTTCTGCAGGTGTGAAAGATAAAAAAAAATTACGCAGTACCAAAATCTAACATTTGATGGGGTGTGGTGAGGGGGAGAGATGGCAATCAGGTAGTGCTCTTTAATTATTCAGTATTAACAAACTGATGTATAGACAATAGGAATTTTTTGATGAGCGATAGTTAAACATTTTGAACAACAACATACACACTTAAAATTGCCATTAAATCAAAGAAACCTTTCTGCAATGCATAAATTATATTTGCTTTAATTTTATGACTCCTAAAATACCTTGGCCAGTAAAATCTCCTGTCTTCTGAGGTGCTTCTACCTGGGCGGATTGATGCGGATGAAAGATAGTGGGTGGTTCCTGGGAATTCAGCTGTAAGAGCCTGCGTAGATAAATATAAGTCTTATATGAAAGAGAATCTCTTCAGCGTTTCAAAGAAAGGGTCACCTTAAACCGGACCCGCACAGGAGTCGGTCGCCATCAATGCAACATGCACCGATGGGGGTTGCGGCCATCGCCAGCCTGCCAATGTGGTTCTCATAAAGATCTCGGATCACATTCTCAATGAGTGCCCTACCTTTAGTACCAACGGAGGACACAGATTTCTCAAACCCAACCAATCAAAGTGAGTTGGCTCCAACACTTAATACATATTAGCTGTGAACATACGCAAGAAGAAGAAGGTTTCATAAGCTCCAATTTGTTGTGTGTGTGCAAGAAAGGTAGTAGTGCAATAGCTGCCATTTGTAAGAAAATTCCCATCAACTATTATGTGAATCTTATGGCGAGGCTCTTGAAATGGTTGTCAGGTGATGCAGTTGCCTGAAGAAACATACATTTCAAGAAACACTGATTCAAGGTAAGATTCAATTGAGAATATCCTATACAGGCACACATAATATTTTTACGTATGATAGCGAGTGTTTCAATACTTTTACCTACTGTACACCCGTATTTTAAACCTGTTTCTCTTTACTCGAAAAAATATTGAAATACATTTACAGATTTAACCTATGATATTCGTTTATCCATACACTACGAGTGGGATGGGGGAGGAGATTGATTCTAATCCTACATAAGCTTTTTGGAATAAAGCGATAATTTTGTGATAGCATAGCTATGACAAGCTGTCAATTCATATGGAAAGATATCGATGGCAGGCAACACAGATGTATCACATCCAGTGGAGTAGCAGGGAGGGGATCAGTCAAAA